>NNCF01142492.1:38510-76250 GCA_002313205.1 Laupala kohalensis
ACTCTTCCCCGTGTGTGGGACTCGCCGAATATCTCGACCATACCCACTAAAAAACCCTCCTGAAATCAACAAATATCTAAATAGAAAGATGCAAGAAAAGAAAACAGAATACCAATACATTATTTCGCAAAAAAGGAAAACATTTTTTTTAAATATTATATTTTCGAATTACAGAAACGAACGATGAAAACAAAGACAGTAAAGATGAAAAGGGAATGCAAATTTTAAACCCTCCCGAGAACTTGTGGGAGGAGCCCCGATCTACTCATAAAATTCAATAGTTTATTAACATTAACCGTTTCATTTCCGAGAATTGTTGGTAAATCTGCAGCCAGACCAATTTGTCTCCGTATACTTGAGTATCTTCTGCAATCAGTTAGTAGGTGACGCACTGTCAGAGAACAGCTACATTCCTCACAAACGGGTTCATCATCAAGTAGTAAGAGATACCTATGAGTGAGAGGACAATGTCCTATGCGCAGGCGGGTCAGCAAGACCTCGTCGCGCCGGGCTGGCCTACTGGCCTAATGGATATAAGAAAAAATAAAGTTGGAGGCAGTTGGAGTTATTTCAGTTTCACAAAGATTACACTACTCGTCTCTGGCACGTACTATACTTATTTAAATACCCTTGTGTAATGACAGTTGAATCAGTCCAAGTTGGCAGAGTTATATTATATGTAAGTATCAATTTGTACCATGATTAAACATTTTCAAAAGCAGTCGATACAGATGGCTGGTTTCTCAGTCAACAAAGAACCACAGCGAAGAGATTTTTGCAACTCCTCATATCAGAAGCTACTTAATTATGTGTTGGTATACGAAAATAGAGGTGATTAATCATATTAGCAAATTATTTTGTCAAACTTAAACATCAAATAAATCAACGTTTGAAAAAGAATTTAACAACTGTTGTTTGTAAGAGTGAAAAATGAAATAAAGTAGTGTAGATGAAAATGCAACATATGTTTTTTTGGCAGTTGCCAAAAAGTATGTCTTTTAATCTGTAGTATAGCTCCAAGCTCGGACCTACAGAATAATTTGTTGCTAATTGGTTGCCCAAGAAGAAAATTGGTCGCTCATGCCGTTTCCGAGAAACAGTGGATACTCCTGTTTGAATTTATTAGAACAGTGTTTTTTGAGTACTATTGTCGATGAAGAGGCGTGACCTACTTCCCTATATTTTGTCAAATAATTATTTGTTATTAAACCAAATTTTCTTAAAAATTGTTTTTTATTTGCATACTTAATTCGAAAATAGATAAATGAAACTAATAGAAATGATTCTTTTGCAAACATTTCAGAAAGATTGTAAATTACATTTCAGTATTTTTTATTATTCTAACGAATATAAATATTTTTTCAATTAGATTTTGTTGACTATAGAAATTATACATTCTGATGAATAATCTGGATTTCTTCTTTATTTTTATACTTACAAAGTAGAAGGTTTCATATGCGAAGACTGATTAGAAAATCCATATATTCGTCAAGTAGGGCATTAGGGATGTAATATTTTCTGAACAGGTCCTACCAATGTTATAATAATTCATGGATCAGTGATTGTTCCCAATATTAACTCCACTCGGTGCAGATAACAAGTTTGACGGAACAAACAGGGTACACCCTCGAAGATAACTTGAAAACTTGAAGGTGCAATTCGAACTTCACTCGATGTCGGACATACAACATATATAAAATGTTGTATGTCGATCTTTGAGATGGCGTGCTCAGAATAGGTTTGAAATATGCGTGGATGAAATTGATACGTTCGAACAATTTGAGAAGAGATTACTCGTACGATATTGGTTCACATAGCAACGGATGGGAAATGAAATTCGTTTGTTGAATAAACGATTTAATCCACGGTTCAACCAATCATTACAAAGTTATGCTAACGTAACCATAGTACAATGGCGCAGGTGCGACACTTGAAGAACAGAGCACGAGTTCATCAAGATTATTGTCTCACAATTACCATCGTGTATAGGTGATTTATTAGCGGCAGCAAATGTTGATTCATTAGATACGGTGATGAGAAAATTAGGGATTTTTGACACGACAATAGAGCGTGAAAATTGTGATTTCGAGACTAGACCTCGCTTACATACAGTAGGGGTTGCTTCGTGGCGAGGCAACCGTCCTTTTCAGGATCGAGTCAATGACGGCACGGGGGCACAAATGGCCAAACGCCGACAGAACCACCAGTGGGTGAAGGCTGGGGTAGCCAAGTGAACAAATAATCCCAGAAATAGGGTAGGTGGTAGCACACGCGGGGAACTATTATGAAGGGAACTATTATGAATAAAGTGTATGATGTGTTATTGACATGGGATGGCAATTAGTTCAGGAAATTAGATAAAATGCTATAAGTAGACCCATACATTCCCATATTCCTAGTAAATAGAGTGAATATCGTCACCGCGACGAAATCCAAATCAGCCGTTGTGAATCAACAGGTTTTATTCAAAAGAAACTTAGGTTGTAAGGTTTATGAAATAATTTGATTAGTAGTAAAGAACTTGTAATATCCAATTATTTGTGATTGTGATTTTCTTTTTGAAAAAACGTGTCCATTCATTTAAGGGAAAATAATGTTAGTTTTAAGGAAATGTTGTAAAATGAGATGGATCAATAGGAGAAGCTGATGAGTTAATTGATCATCATTTAGAGAAAAGTGTTCAAACAGAAATGAGTCCGACAACAACAATAGAAGTTCATTAATACTTCACATTTGAACATACGTCTTGGTTTCATTTTCAAAATCTCCTAACACAATTGTAAACTTGTATATTTACACAAAAATAGTTATCCTTTCGCCACAAATATAAGATCATTTAAAACTTTACTTTCATACTATTTAATTAGGTATTCTTGAAATTAAACATTTACTCCTTACTATACAAACAAGCTTGTTTGAACTTTGTCAAAATACAAAGACTGTTACTCTTCACGGTTATACAACAAAAAAGTAAACAAATACATAAATAAAACATTACACTAGAAATTAAACAAGATACAATAATTCTAACTCTTAATTCCTATTCATTACACATTGAAAAAATAGTTAACCTTTAGATTCAGCATGGACTGTTATTCTTAATGCAAAAAGAAAATAATTTCAATAAATATGCATTGGTGCTCTCACTAACTTAACATAAAAACAGCTAACCTTGACATTAGATACAATTTATAAATTCTTAATTCTTATTATTACACATTGAAAAACAATTACCCTTGCAATACAATAATATATGCGATCTGTTGCTTCTAATAACTATACAAACCCACTCAGCAATCCAATCCCTAAATACATTATTTTTCGAGACTTATACCTACACCAATTCACACAGACATGTTTCCCAAATAAAACGTTCTGACACAGAAAACTTTTACACATGGTAAACTTAGTATCGAGAATAATCGCTGATCCCTGATTTATAGCGTTACTCGACTGAAATCGCGAAAAATGTTCCGTCACTTTTTTGAAAGCGTCTTTAATAAACGCAATTTTTTCAACATTTTCTCTTCCCACTCCTTCAACTCGATCCTGAATATCCTCGACTTTCGTTTCCCTCAACTCCTCGACTCTTTTTCGTTTTTGAATATGTGAACCTCGTGTGTTTTTCCTCTATGTTCATTTTCTCACTGACGTCCATAATTTGTGCCTTCTGCTCAATCATTTGTCCACTAATATTTTCCTCCTATTGGGATATTGATAGTTTCTCGAAACTCTGATCTCAATTCTAACGCGAGTTCTGCGTCCCCCTTCTCTGTGAACTCTTTCACTTAAATTTTACCTGACGCGTATTCGTGCTTGTCCTCGAGTTTGTGGCTAATTTGTTTAAAATTTTCTTCGAACTGCTGAAATTGCAATTTCATTCCTAATTTTAAGTTTATAAGATCATTTTTGATATCTGAACTGAAACTTTCCAATTTCTCTGAGTGCTGCTCACACATGTTTTTGGAATGAATTTGTCGCTCCTAAAGTTAACAGTGAATTTAGCAAACATTTGTTGCATCACCCAATCCGGTGCAGATTTCTGTTCTCTCGCCTCTCTACCCTCTGAACTCGCGTCTCCCTGTGAATGCTCCGATTCAACATATTCGCCCTTATTTGGCGATACTTAAGTGAACATCGAGTAAGTGTCATCGACAAACCCGCTCACTTCCGCCTCAACAATCAGAAAAAGCGGCAGGAGAAACACCTGATACGTAGACTTCCTCGGCAAACAGATAAAATTCCCAAGACCACCGAACGAAAAGCTGACAAAAAGCATAGAAAGGGGAAAGGTACATATCAGTTCTCCATCTATGATAAACAGGTAAACATGTCATACCCAGTTAACTATATCCTTTGGCCACACTTAATTCGACACATTCAAACAATGCAACAGATTCAGAATATAATAAATTAAAACTAACTTCTTCGTCGGACTCGAGTCGCTAGATGGACTTATTACTACCTTTTATTTAAAATTTGAAAGTAAATTAAATATTTAGAATATTATTTGAAAACATTTAGTAACTTCTCAGTCTTACAAGTATCGTAAAAGCGTTATGTAAGTGTAATGTCGTTGTAGACAAAGATTGAAGTATTTTCGTGTCTCCTATGTATTTTATCATTATCATTTCTTTAATTTAAGTCTACCAAAAGTGTATTCTACCTCTGCTTGGGTCATTTACACTGCTAAATATTATTCAAGCTTCTTAAAACAATAAAATAATGTGTAAGTGTAACAGACGGAAATTACTTTACTGCGTCTATACGAAACTTTCAAGCGAAATACCGCTAATGCGGATGTAATTAATACCAATTGCACTTTAAGTAGCGAAAATTTAATAAAAATCGTTGCCGTTTTGGAAAAACATTCGAAAGAGTACTTGGACTTTCATGTGCAGTACCCTTCGTATTTAATTAAAATAAAAACTAGAACATGTTCATCGACAACAAGTAAATTCTACCGGAAATACGAAAGTTGAATTGAATTTATTCATACATCTACTCAGAATCGCTGCGCACAACGGACAGATGGACGGATATACGGACGAACGTATGTCAAAAACTACTTTTTCAGAGTCAGGGATAACCAAAACGAACATTTCCGTCAAAATCTCTCTTTCGAATTTTTTCACGATTATAATACTTTCTATATACTACGTATATGAGATAGTAAAAAAATGCTGACATAAACCCTGTTACCCCCAAAAAGCATTCAATGAAATTTTACAAAAGAGGAGTTTATACTGAGGGTCATATTAGCTTCCCCACAAAATAATAGATAATGATAAAATCATCAAGCTAACACATCACTCGTTGAAACCTTTCATTAGTAAACTGCGACAAGAATTGTATGTAAAAGCTGCTGAAGGCTGTGAAAGTTCACTGACAACATAAATGCATCTTCAACAAAACGTATGATTTTATTTACATTTTATGTAATCAATTGTAAGCCTTCGAATCGAACATGAAGATAATGTCCGTCAGAAATTTAGGTTGCGTGTGCTACAACAATAGTTTATGCGTGGGTGCATTCTTGCCCGCTGGCCGAGGATTACGCTAGCGCTCCCCAAAACACGTTCACCACTTGGAATACAATCATTAATCATACCTCATAAATGGCGTCAACACAGGAGGTCGGTCGGAGTGGAAGCGTATCTTCGCGTCCAGTCATCAGCATGATTGCGGTCAGAACAGCAATTCAATCAGTACTCGATTCCACATGTCCCATGTCCCATTACGAATACACCGTCGCTTACGCCTGTCCATTGATTAAATGGGAGTTCATTGGCCACCCGTTACGATATTGTAACATAATCACGAATTCATTTAATGTACTTGAGGACCATATGACACTGAACGCACAACTATCACCGAATGTCTCACTAGCGCTCGAATCCTGAATCATTGAACTATCCGTCAATGAAATTATCTATCATTTTGTCATGTCACTCTTCGGTCTTTCTCCTAAATTTGAAGTCTCTGAGTGACAACTTCACAAGTGTCTAATCTCGGAGTCACGAGTTTACAACATGACCTCTTACTAAGTCAGTGATCTGTGACAGTTAATGGAAGTCAAGAACTCGACGACTTCTGCAGTTCCATAGCTTAATATCACCAGTAGTTCAAGCCAATGAAGAAGCTGTAGTAAATTCTGAAGCGCAATAGCTCCAACTGCATAATAATAACAATAAAAAGATTTAAAACACATTAGAAAAAAACTGAAAAGAAATTAAAAGAAAACAAGTCCCAAGGTACCACAGGTAACAAGGAAGCAAGAACTTGAGCAATTGTACCTTTGACAGTAGAAGATAAATGTCGTTCAGAGAAAAAATGTATAAAAAATTATGTGGATCGCACATATTGAAATATAATGAAAATACAATTCTTCCATCCTGAATTGAAATGCACACATTTCCATATTTCGCTGTTTTGATAAGTTGAGCAATATAAAAGTTTGAAGTAAAAACTAAGTTAAGCCGCTAAGAGCACTAAATTTAGTCTTTTTAACGTATTTACTTGGTCATTGAGCGTCACTTTTTATTATTTTGTAAAAAAATTGACGATAACCACTTCCTTGTGTCGGATATGAAAAAATACCTATTGTTACCCGAGTAAATAATAAAAATACCAACATTTTGTACCGACAGATAGTACAAGTTATTCGCACGTATCAAATCGAGTATTAACTGCTCTGTAACATAGGTAATCAGCTTTTCTATTATCGGATTCTCTGTATCTTGAAATAGTATATAAATATATAACATCAAAAAACTATGTAACATCATGTTCAACCATCGAAATGGCCTTTCATCCATATGCCTTGCTCCGTTCATTCATGTATTAATTTGCCAAATGCGATTCTGGAAAATAAGCAAATAGTGGTACCGATTCAAAATTATTGATGAGATTTTGCTTCCAAGTGTAGTTGCTAGACTCTTATTTTGTAATTTGGCGTCAGGTGTCTGTTAATAAATTAAAATATCTTGAACATTATCTTGTCTTATTATTTGCATTCCTACAGTAAACTACAAACAATCAACGGTACTGTACAAAAGTCAACGCGGAAATCAGTTGACGTTTGTTTCTTGAATTGACTAGGAAATTTTCCTGATGTTACAATAACAACAATTGCGTCATTGATGTTTAGATCGATAGAATTCTTTTTGTTTGACCTCCTAGGGCGATCCATGTTCTTACAATTTTATTCTGAACCAGAGTATCCATCGAAAACTACAACAGGAGTAACCTTGTACTTGGATTTAACATACTCAACATATGTGTCACAAATACTTGCGAATGTTATTAGCGAAGTATATAAATACTTCCGCTTGACCACATTACACGATGCAATAAAAAAAAACCAATCAAACACAAATCTACCGTGTTCCAGAACTGTGGTTCCTTCTAAGGGTTTGAATGCTTTGTAAAAACTTGATTGGTACCTTTTCTCATGACACTCTCATCCAACAGATTGGATAGGTACAGAGAACACAATTGGATAGGTACAGAGTTCACAGTGCAAGAACTTCTCTACATTGTCATTTGATTCTCTTGCAATACTCGTTCTCTGAAAGAGTGGTGGGTTGGATAATGGTTCGACTGTGAACTTGTATTGAACACTTCATGGTGGCAAGGGATTTCACTCGGTCTTTCCGTTTGAATTTCATAGGTTTGAAATCACCGTCAAGAATCACCATCTATGCACCGAGTACCCACCTCCCTAGACAAATGACATTTGATTCTCTAATCACCAACGATCCCTGTCCTGTGCCTGTGTAGGTTTACATGTTAAATTTGCAAGAGTATATACTCGGTAAGAAATTATTACGATCTAGTTCCATAACAAAATAGTTGCATATAATGAAATACGGAAACATTAAGTCGCATCAAACATACTAGCAGAACAAGTTTTCAGAAAAAACATTAGAAATTATAGTACCTGAAAAAATAAAATTTTCTTAAAAATTAATCAACTACTTAAATTATTTAGTTTATACATACACATAAATCATTCGAATCATGTTGAATTATTTCAAATAGTATATTGTCAAAGTAGATCTCACGCTGTGCTCTTAGTAGAACTCATGCTCAAGTGTTCTTAGCATAGCGGTTGAGTCCGATATACACTCAACTTAAGCGCGCTCTGACTGTTGACTCACACCTAAACTCTTCATCTGGCGAAAAAGACTCTAAAAAAGACTACTAATTGAAGAAGATTGAATGTAGTTTATTTTTGTGTTGGACAATATTATCTAAAAGTGTGTAATTTTCGAGTTGTAAGCAAACAGCATAAGAAAATCTGGTTTTGGGGGTCCATTTCCAAATTTTGGTCGAAATTCACAACGCTCTAGCGCAATATCTATTCGTCGAACAAAAAACTACACGGACTTAATTTGTAGGAAAAACTAAAAAAGTGCGATTTTTTCGAAATTTATTTAATTTTTCTCAAAACGCACAAGGTTTACGAGGTGACAAAGGTAGAATTCGGAATCAGCAACCCCGAAAACATAAGAATCGATTGAGAAAAAACTTCTATATTTTTCTCCGTCAAACTATCATATGACGCCTATTTCTAACGTAATAGGTAGAATAATGAAATATCTCAGCATCCCTGAAAAAAATCTTATGCATTTTTTTATTTCAAAATTAGTTTTCTATTAGTTTTACATATAAACCCATTTCAAGTAGTGAGGCAAACATAGTGTCTCTTTCTGGATTATTTCCTGCAGTTATTATGACCGCTACGCGGTCAAAAATTCTTTTTGCATTAAATAACTAAGAAAGAAACACCCGGTTTTTGCTCATTCATAAATGTTATTTAAAAGTTATGCTACATTCTGAGAGAGAATATTTTGAAATACAACTTGTTTAACAATTTTGTTTTGTTTTGTAAAGGAGAATTTGCTTATAATATATAAAGTGAAACGAAGTAAAAAAGTATTTTTTCTGTAGTAGAGGTAGTGAACTCGTAATTTTCTTTTTTGGTGGGGCTTTACGGCTCGTCGACATTGAGGTCATTAGAACCCTAAAATTCTGTACAGTTAGGGAAAATGCAGTTACGCACTACGGAGAGCCAACATGACTCTTCCCGCGTGTGGGACTCGCCGAATGACTCAACCATACCCACTAAAATCTCTCCTGAATTACAATATATCAAAACATATCTCAAAACATATCTTAAAACATACATCAAAACATTGAGGACAAAAATGAGGAAAATCAAAGATACCCTAGCCCTAATAGCGTCGGGATCGAAAAGAACAAGAGGTGACCAAGGAAGGTCAGGAAAGTGAAAGGAAGGAGGCTAGCACAAGTAAGTGGAAGTATTGCCAGACTCAGCTCGGGGCCCAGTGTTTACCAAACACGTACTTACTAGATGTAAGTCTCCTGAGGGGTGAACTAGTAAAGTAATTTGAGGACACCCACATAAGATTTGACGTTTTTTTTGCTGAAAAATGTTTGAACTATTGTTTCCTTATTCTGCACTAAATATTTATGCAATATGCACTTATTTTTAATGCAAGTTTTAACGTGATTCTGCTACCTAATAATAAATTTATTACCAAAAAAAGTAGTACAAACACTGTATACTACATGCAAGACAAGATATTTATATATTTACATTTATGCAGTCCTTAATTTTGTTGTCCCGTTTCCATCTTGGTAGATATTACGAGACTTTTCACTCATCATATTCGCTTACCCTCTGTTGTATTTCTTTCCTGCTTTTCAATTTTGTTAATTTGTAATAATTTTTTTCAAAACTTATTTTATCTTGTGTATATTTATTATGAATTATTAGTATGTATATTATGTATATTTATTATGAAAACTTATTTTCTCTAAGTAATTTTCAAAAGTATGCTGTATTTTCATTTTTGTCCTGTCTCTGATATTGAAACATCATCTGCGAACATTTTTTTCAAGAATTTCGCCCTCTGTGTGCCATGCAGCTCTAAATCCCATATAACATGTTCGTTTGTTTCTTCCCCTCTCCCGTATAGACAGGTCGCTTCTTCTCTCTTCCCTATTCGAAATAAATATTATTTAAGTTTCCGTGATTAGTTAAATACTGAAGAACTATGGTACTTGGTTTAAACCACCTATTTCTATGACTGAAATCTACTTGTCTTAATAATTTATATGTACTTCGTCCTTTTTCATTAGTATCCCACCGTAACTCTTCCATTTTGTATCCCTTCTTTCTATCACTTCACTATCGATATGAATACTCCCTTTCTTTTCCTTTTTATATCTTAAGTACCTCTAATCTATTATTAGAACTATTGGCATTTTTTCGTGTAAAATATTCAGTGCAGCTGTTGACACCGTCCTATACGTTCCACCTAACTTCAATGAGCAGAGACGCTGTCTTTTCTGTAATGTTTTTAGTACATGTTTCTTCTTGCTTCTATGCCCCCAAACATTACTGCCAAACACAATTATTTGTCCTAGTGCTCCTTTGTATACTTCGCGTAATCCTTTTCTCCCTATATTTAATTTTGTCACTCCAACTCGTAACAAACTGTAAAAAAAAGTTTTTTAACCTTCTCAAAAGTATAATTCAAATGTGCCTGGAACGTCAAGTTATCATCCAATATTATAGCTAAATATTTTATTTTCCGTACAATTTTAATGTTCTCTTGTGTTATTTTGAAAATTGGTTTTTTTCTTTTTTCCTTTTATTCAAAAAACCACTCCGGAAGTTTTCTCCCTTGATATTTCTAAACAATTTTCATTACACTAGTAATTGCACAGTCGTCAAACATTCATTTCCATTTCTAATTCCTTACGAGTGCTTCCTTCCACGTCACCAGCATAACCAATACACAATACTCCTTTCTGATTAATTGTGAATATAATCCATCTAATAATAAATTCCAAAATAGCGGATCATAGTGTGATCCCTGAGGACACCCCTTATTACTCCTCCTCAATAATCTTTCACATCCTATATCTAAATAAACGTCCCTGTCTTGGAAGTAACTCACAAAGATGTTATATTCAAAGTCAATAACCTTGCACTCTTTTAATTTTTTCGTTATTTTATCCCATAAATCATTGTTAAAAGTTTATGTCTAATAAAACTCCTTTTATGTCTATAAAAACAGCTTCCCCGTACTTTTTTCTTTCATTTTCAATTCCGCTGACTAAATTTTTAATTGCATCATCCGTACTTCTTCCCTTGCGGAACCCATATTGATATTCTGAAAATTTGTTGTTTTCCTCTAGATAACCATAAATTCTTGTCACAGTTATTTTTTCTAATATTGTTTTCAAAACAGGGCAGAAGGCATACAATATATATGAACTTGATTTTCTACATTTCGATTTGGTCTTTTAAAAATATTTTAACCATGGCTATTTTCCATACTTTCGAGAATTCTCCGTGCTTTAAGCAAAAGTTGTAAATTTCTAACAACGTTTCGACGAAAACTCGAATTGAACTTTTAATCATTTCGCATGTTATTGAATCAAAGCCAGAACTCTTTTTATTCTTTAAAAATTTCAACACATTCGCCAATTCATCCTAGATGTCATTATCCCATCACTTTGTAATGTACTCCAAACTACTCCCTTTTTAATTTTCTCACTCGCTATCAAGTATGGTATACACTTTTTTAAACTTTGTTCTAAGAATTTTTTCCATTTCTTCTTCTTACTTTTCTGAACTTCCTTCTTATATTTTCGTAAGGTGATCTTGTACCTATTCCACGCTTCCTGTTCCCGTCTTCCTGTTCGCCTCGCATTTTATAGCCGTCTCCATTCTTGATTATTCTTCCTCTTCAGATTTGTCAACTCCTTGGTCCACCAGATATTCTCAGTTCTTTTTACATCTTTCTGTGTGTGAGCTATCCTATGAGCCTCCCTTAAAATCGTTAACTGCATCTTATCTATTTCTTCTAACAAGTTATTTTTTGTTATGACTGTCTTAACAGGTCTCTTCAATTTCATTTCTATTACTGAGTAGTCAATTCGTAACAAATTCTTTCGTGCATGTGTTTCTTGTATCATATCCATCGGGCTAACTTCAAAAGCTATTGCCTTGTGATCACTATGGGGCCCATCATCAATTAAACGCCAATTTTGAACTTTTATGTTTCTCAAATTGACAGTTAAAGTTAAAATCAATAACAGAACTGACATTTTTTCCTTTAAATATGTATTCCCCAAAGATATTACATATTTCCATGTATTTTCTTAATATTAATTGCTCGTCTTCCATTCCCATTATATTTAGTATCACCCTCTCCCATTCCCATCTAAACAAATATTATTTGTTCTCTTCTAACTTCTTTCACAATTTCTTCTAATTTATTCAGATCTATACTCTTTTACTTCTTTCCTCTTATCTATCCATTTATCAAGACAAATTTTATTGATTTATTATTTACTAAACAAGTTATCAAATTTTCATTGCATAACTTCGTTAACCGTAAAATTTCGATTTTTCTGTTAATTACTATAGTGTATGCCCATCCATTAAATGCCTCTAGAATACGATAACTTAGTTTGTTATGACATGTATGTCCTCTTAAAATATAAGGTTCCTGTACACAAGCCAGATCATTATCATTTAGTTCATAGTAACCTTTTTTCTTGAGTTGTTTATTGATCGATGCATATTTTGTTGAAGAAATTTAAATTTTATAATTTATGGACGATTTGAGTCAATTTCTGGCGAGTATATACTCTGGACACATCCTATTTTTCACATTATGGTCGTATTTTAACCCTTTTTTGCAGTTAACACAAGCAGCTCAATCTGCATTATTAACACATTGTAGAAAATTATGACCATGCTG
Source organism: Laupala kohalensis (assembly GCA_002313205.1). Taxonomy (NCBI): domain Eukaryota; kingdom Metazoa; phylum Arthropoda; class Insecta; order Orthoptera; family Trigonidiidae; genus Laupala; species Laupala kohalensis. The sequence goes on from NNCF01142492.1 coordinate 51,320, forward strand.
ACCGCAATTACCGCAAGTTTCTTCTAATTCAGTATAATATTCTGCCAAATAATTATATTCTGGCATCTGTAACAGCGTACAGGTGTTAAACTTTCATATATACGATAGCTATCCAATCCACAATACTCTTCCCATCAACAAAATTCCTTTAGCAACCTTATATTTCATTTCAAGGATTCTTACTTCATGTACCTTATTCCTCATTGTTCTTCTAAAAGTTATTCGTGTACTTTTCATAAACTCCTCCTTAGCATCAAATTATTTCATGTTATGCGCATATATTTCATCTAATAAAATGTTTTCTCTTTTATCTTTTGGTACACCAGTTATTGCCAGCCTTGGTAGTAGCTTTTTTATTTCTAATACCCCATCAGATATTATCTCACTTATCTTATTCACATCCACACAGTTCTCTGCTACTATTATCAATTGCTTCTTCCTATTTTCGTTGATCGATTTGATATTTACTGTTTCATTTTTCTCGTGCAACGTTTTCCCCAACAACTCTTTAATATTCTGTTCGCCTTCCGGAGCACCGTTCCAGTGTCCGAGTATTATTACATTTCTGTTATTCACTTCTGATAACTCCTTTTTCTTATTTTTCAATATTTATACATAATTTTTTCCGTTCCCGATCATCCGTTCCATTGCTGGAAATTCATCAAAACATTTTGCTGCAGATACTGCATGATTGTTATACAGCTTCTTCATCCCTGATGTTATCCCCGCCATAACCTTAGATTCAATTTGTTCTATTGGGGTACATACTTTATCTTCTAACGTTTTAACATCTGAAGTATCCGTTCTTTGAGCCTTTTAGTTCAATCCTCGCGCAGACTCACAATCGGTTTGTTGATTTCACATAATCTACCATCAATATTCCGTTCTATGTTATTTATTTTGTCTGTGACATTTTCCCAATGTATATGCGTATCGTTTAGGCTGCCTTTAACTATATTTTCTTGCAGAAGCTTTTATATAGCTTGTAGTCACATAGTTTACATTCTTATCTTTATTAATTATCAACGTATTGATTCATTCGTCTCTTATATCAACTAAATTATCTTCAACGCCTCTTAATATTTCCATATTCTCCCTTGCCATTTTTTAAAATAACACTATCATATATTCTCTTCTCTAGATCTCTAATGCACAACACTTTCATTTACTTCCCTAATGTATCTTCATATTCATCTTTTAAACTCTGCAGTTGTTCCCAAACCCCTCTATTCCATTCTTGATCTTTTTCTGGAGGGCACTTGCCACATTCTTAATTTTTTCATTATTTAATGTCTTATTTATATTGTCATAAAACTGTTTTGCGCGTTTTATGTCAAATTTCCTTCCTTTCTTAGATCTGCGTCGCAGTCTTCCTTCTTTCTGGTATTCCTTATTTTCCAGATATTTTTGGATGAGAAATATTATTATGTCAAACTTCAACGGAAATCCTAAAATAAAAATAACCATTAAATAATGATATATACAGCAACAATTCAATTAGTTAATTCATAAGATATAATACTTTATGTAAATTCGGACTTTAAGTTGAGATATTAATAACAGAATAGTAATTGCATAACCCTGGTTTTTTCCTGTTCAGGAAGCGGTTCAAAAGAACTCTTCGTTGTCCTTCGTGTTGCATCGCGGAGGATGATCCCGGATCTTATCACTTCCTTCACGAACGGTGCTACAGCTCAGATGAATGCTGTCGCCTCAGCAGGAACTAGAGACCTCGTCCTCCGAGTCACTCCCACTTTGCCCGTTGCCCCCCTCACAGATGGCAGGCAAAGAGGGGACTCGGCATGTCGCTGCTCGACGTCCACGCCGAAGGAACTCCGGATCAGCAAGGTCGTCGTCCCGGTGTGCTTATGAAAGATAGTGCGCGATGAGTTCAGCAAATCGAGAAACATCTTCTCTGCTAGGGTTCTGCAACGCCGCTTGTTGCTGCAGATCTTCTCCAAAGCGACGTCGTTCCACTCGTCCAGCGAGCCAACTACCTCCGGAACCACTTCAGCCTGAAGGTATCACAGACCTGGGAAGTGCGCGCGGAGAGTTTTATATTTTTCTCTTTTCTCTGAACGCACGATGTTCAGGACATCAAGGCAGGCGAAAGGAACTGATACCTCGAAGATCTTGACATTGTTGCCCTTCGCAACCACCAAGTCAGGCTTCAGCTGGTCGGTGGTGAAGGCACGGGTCTCCCCTAGCACATGATCCCTGGAACCCAGCACTGCACCTTTAAAGATAGCCACTACTTTGTTGTGACGCAGTATCCATTGGGTCCCATAAGAAAGGCAGCTGTTGAGGACATGTGCCAGGGTTTCCCGTATTGCTGTCCCTGTCTCGTCGCAACACTCCTTGCAGCAAGCCGCTGCGGAGGCATCCGCGTTGTCATACACTTCGTTGCGGAGCCCCCGCAGCATGTAGGCTCGCGCGCAATGTGAGAAGCGCCAGGTCTTGAATTCGCAGCCACCCTCCATGAAGTGGCTGCTTGTGCGGTCGCACCGTTGTAGTGCTTCCACTGTGCGACCTTGATCAGTACACTACAACCACTTCGTGTTGTGAAGTTGCTGCGAGTCGTCTGAGGCGCTTCACAACAATGTGCCACTGTTTTGATGTTATTATGCGAACGGGGGCAACCTGCTGGGCACCGGCGTCGTCGGCTGGCGCGTTGGTGGGCGAAGTAGCGACGGTCGTGGAGGCGGAGCGGCTTACAAGCCAACGGCTGGCGTATCAGCGATCCAGGGTATCGTCCGGCGCAGCGGTGCCCGGCGCAGAGGTGGTCGGAGGAGTGGTGGCAGGCGCGATGTCGAACGGCAGAGCGGCTAGCTGCGTAGCTGCGACTGTCAGAGAGTTGTCGGGGTCGACGGAGACAGTCGAGGCGGTGGAAGGTGGAACATCTGCTGTCGCGATTTCACTGGCGTCCGGGAGTACGAGGGAGGAAAAACTTCCTTCCTCTGATTGGTCTGAGAAGCGCCAAGTTACACCGAGACACCTTGTTGCTTTTCGGGTTCTGAACCACCAGCTTGTTACAAGCGGACTTCTCGTAGTTCGGTTCCCGAAAAGGTACGCACCCAGCATTTGCGACATGGTTTCAGTCGCCGCAAAGCAGTGGCGGGCTTCCTCGGCGAGAGCGTCCATCGGCGAGAGCGGACGTGGGGATCGGGACTAGTTAGAATTTTATATCCCACGTCTACTGCCCAGATGTCAGTTTCGTTGACATTTTGAGAAAGCCCACAGCTCCCACATCTCTCGAACCATATTGTAGCGGAACGAAAATTAGGTTACAAAAATAATGTACCTGAGTACAATCAAAAATTAATAAAATTAGTTAACAATAATTTCTTTGCCACGGCTAGCTCTTTCTCAGGGGTTAATTATTAGTGGGTTCAAATTTTTTAAACTAAGGAAATAGACCATACTTGGGTTCTTTTACAGGTAAACGCTTAATCGACAAATTACCTCATTAATGTTAATTAACATCACTAAACCCTCATTTATGAAAACCCTCATTCAACCCCCAAAAACACACGTTATTACCGGACATACAAAATACAAATATCACTGAATTTACTGCCGGGTTAGGCTTCTAAACAATAATAAGCATTTAAACAAGTTAAATATATAACCAAAATGGAACTAATTTTTTTCAATAAAACAAATACAAATGACACTGAATTTACAAACAAATTTTTGTTTCTTCATCTTTGTGCAACACATCTCCATTTACCATTTGTATTGAAAACCAAAATAGACTGCATTCTTCTTTTATGACTAACCCCTTTTTACGAATCATAAAGTTCAAAAGTTTTAGGCCCTCGTCAGCAACCAATACCATACTGGTCTTCTTTTGGCAACAGCGAATGACAACAGGCGTTGGATGCAACCAACGATTACAATACCTCACTCAGTTGACAGACCAATTCATAATAGAGTGAAAGGGCACAAACATCTAGGGAAGCCCCAGGCCTGGCTCCGGCGACTCCTGGCAGATGACGTCACAAATTCTCGGGAGACAGCTCCGTTCTTCGAACTGGCGTGCCGAAAACCCCGTCATGAATGCCGTACTCGAACAAAAGCGAATTTCTCATCGAACTAAGCGTCGTGGATGACATCAGGTGAAGTAAGCACCATAAACATCGTTGCTCGACTCAAATAGTGGCTAATAACATCTCGGGAAAAGTCTACTAAGTGAAATAATTCTCCGGAGGACTTAAATAATGTTCGATCAGATTCTCAGAATCTGAAGTCGAAAACTGAGTGCCGACTAGGTGTTAAAGTGTTCAACATCGTGACCACCGAAAAATCCTAAGTCTCAATTCGAAAATATCGAATGAGCGTCTGAACGTATCTGAGAAAATTCTGAGTCTCGAAAAATACCGAATGAGCTTCTGAGCAAAAACCATATGAGCTTGAACAATGTCGAATAAGACTTTCGAAAAATCGTATATGAGCAATGTGACAAATAAGCAACTCAGCTCGTCTAAAAAGACAAATCATCTAGCTCGAAAAAATCGTATCAGAGTATCCGCCTGAGTTTCGCTTCTGCAAGCGTATAAATGGGCTTTTCTCCCACTATGCCCGTCTTTCCATTTCCTAAACCTTTCAAATTTGAATTGTCACATGACTAATGTTGCCAATACGATCAAAATCCCCTCTTCGGTGCGTCAGCCGGAGCGTTTTGAGTGCGTTGAGCCAATCTCTGGATGGATGATTTCTAACGTTTTTTCGACCGCTGTCTTCGGATGGGTTTTAACTCCCACATCGCTTGTTGTTTACTTCGTGCCTCCGCGGCCCTTTAATATTTTTCAGCCCCTCAACCGTCTGAGCCCTTCCTTACACCCGCGCCGCCTGCAATTTCTTTACAGTCATTAACCCTCTTTCTTGTCGAATTCGAACATGTTGAAGCTTGTTTCTATAGCGTCCTTCTAAAAGTTCTGTTGCTGGTCTCCTTTTGTCCAACAAAATGCGTAGTATTTCTCATGCAAACATTTCTCAACGGATTCCATTTAAATTTATTTATGGAGTGAGGAGGCACCACACCTCACCCCAGACAACAGTCCTTTAGGCGCGGCGCCCTCGTCCCTCGAAATTTCGTTCGTTCTACGTATTTATAATGCCAAAACAAGGCTGATTTCTATGATTAATAATTTGAATTAATAAAATCTTACAATATAGATATTAAGAGGTGGCCCTTTCCGGGAGGTTGAGAATATGTTTTACGGGGGAGAGTTCAATCTAGACGACTCAATTGAGTTTTTGTTAAGTTGCCCATCCTTACTGGGAAATAAAGGGAGGGGAGAAGAATGTTCAGAGAGCCGAGAGCTGCTGCCAAGGATGGAGCGGCGCGTTCACTATCCGGTAGGCTGTAGATTGCACGCGTCACACGTCGTCCCATGATGGAGTCAGATGGTATCCCACCGGCGTCCCCAGGTAGCGTGCCAACTGGTCGTAATCCAGCACCTCCATTGAACGGTGTTCGTCGGAGACCTCCGCGAACTAGTTGGAGCGGCCGGTTTTTTGGAGGGTTTTTGGAGGGTTTTGCCTGAATGCTGACACGCCGGAGAATTGCCACCATCTTATAAAAACGCTCCTGGGGCAGCGTCCTCTGTCCATCTATTATGACATATCACCAGAGTAGGCCAGAACCGAAGGCTTTTCGGGAGGCGCCACATCGATGCACCCAAGAATTGCATCGACCACCAAATTAAATAGGTGAGCCGACAGTGGGCAGGCCAACCGGATACCCCTACTCATTGGGATGGGAGGTCTCGCTTCAACTCCCACTAGAATGCTGCTGGTGCTATCGTACAAGTCCCCGACAATCTCTAGGAACGTTCTGCCGGTTCCTGCTGCAGCGAGGATGGCGTCGAGAGGAATCGAGCCGAACGTTTTGACAAGATCTAGGAACGCGACACAGAGGTCCCTTCGGTGCCGCTTGGTGTGCCCAGTGCTGTTTTGGAGCATGAAATTATGCTTGAGAACGCCATAGAAGGGACGGAACCCCTTCTGTGCCGCCGACAAGATTCCGTTGCGTTCAGCCCAAGTTGCGAATATCGACGCACAGACGCTCACATACAGCTTGGCGAGTGTAGACATCAGGGCAATGGGCCTCCAGTTGCTAATGTCACTCGCCTCTTCACCCTTAAAAATTACCCACGCAATTAAAAAGACGGCCAGCACCTGCTCGCCTGGTTCGGCGGAGCGGAGATGGCTGTATGTGATGTGGTCTTCCGCGGGCGCTCAGTTAGTCACAATCTTCAGTCGTCGCTGAATTTTCTCCACCATGATGTATCCGTCAAAGATTACAGGGTGATTCGTAATAGCAGCGTAGAGGCCTTCCTGATCCGAATGAGGGTGAGCGTCACATTTAGGTCGTAAGTGGGCCTCCTCCTCTTCCCGCGGCACAGGGCAGCGCTCGTCGTCGTCCTCCATGATGACGCGCATTTCATTCCGCGGGTTACGCTTATATAGGCGCCGCATGTATTCCGGGTCTTGGATGTCACGTTGTTCTCTCTCCTCCTCACCTTTCCCTCTCTGGCGGCAATTTGACAGAGGTCTGGAAGAATTTAATAAGTTTTTCATGTGCATCCTCTTGTTAATTCGTCGCCTCTTCATCTGGATTCGAGCTGCAAAGTAGTGCGGGACATGGCGCCGACTTCATGCCCTCCAGAGGAACGCACTGCCTCTTGTGCTTTCTCACCGCCTTCACTATGGAATAGCATCCAAGACAGAGTGTTGTCACCATTGCGTGTTGTGAGAGCTTGACGTGCTGAACGAACACGTCTCGCGGCTTATTTGCCATGTTGGATGTCACTGGCCCGACTCTCTGGACAGATAACCACTTCTGGAGTAAGTATCGGCAGGATCCAGTGCCCCTCCGTGCTGCGGGCCGCATTGCTCGCCGGGACATGGACTCGTCCACCTGAAATCGTTATTACTGGATGCTCCAGTTGCGAGAATGGGTGGGAAATGGGAAACCCCACAATCTCCACGTCTCGCAAGCAGTTACAATGATCGTGCTTCCGGAAGTGGCGATCAGTAGGCTTCCCGCACCCAAGGCAGTCCATCTCCACTTCCAGCCCGTGCTCCTCTCGGACGTGGGTGCGACGGGTGCGGTCATTGTCGCTGAGCTGTCACCATTCTCCCACGCCAAGACACAGTGGACAGGCTAGAGACTGCGGAAGGGGATACAACGCCATAATTTCTGTCTCACTTACGCAGGGTTGTAACACCTGCACCGCTATGTCCGTCCGAATAGGTGGGGATGTTCCGGGTCTGGGAGCTGCAAACGCGACAGCGGCGTGCACAACGACAGTATCCATAGGCAACGAGCGCGATGGCGGCAGCGGCGGCAGGTAGAGCAGAGTCAGACGCGGCGGCAGCAGTGACTGTGATCACAGCAGCGGCGTAGGTTTTGAGGTTACCGCAGTGGGGACGGCGACGACAGACATCACATCCTCTGCATTGGGGACCGCGATGTCAGTTGACATCGTAGTTATTGCTTGTGGTAGCAAACCAGTGGCAGCTGTAGCGCTTGTGGTGGTCCTGCTACGGAGGTGGCGGGGGAGATGCGTTGGTAGATGCACAGATATCAGGACTGGCTATCACTGATGTGTCAACCACAGCTAAGCTTATGTTATGGGTGGTGGCTGCGGCGGCGGTAGAGAAAGCCGCACAATTGTCAGTTTGACAGCTGACAACTGACATTTGTCCCCGAAGTGATTTGTTACGAACCAAGGTTCATAAGGGCTAAAAATTAATAATATTGTAATTTGTTATTAATTGTTTATATTTGTTGTAAATTGTTTATATTTATACATGTGTCTATAGAGCGCTAATTCAAATCATGCGCCAAATCGATGTCTAATTACATCGATAATAGTCGATTTCTAATCGATCTGCATAAGGCAAATCGATACTATCGATACCAATGACCACAATGTAACCAAGAAACCATAAACACAATGTAACCAAGAAACCATAAACGAACTCTAAGTTCACGGAACTTCCATAGTCCTGGATAGGATTTCCGAATATACTTTCATATTTAAAGTCTGTGCATCAGCTATATAAGCCATTGTCCACAGGCACTCAAGAGAACTCATTAGAACTCGTTACAACTCCACGGAGCACTCAGTGCCGCTCCATGAGCATTCTTCAAAACTCCACATGCTTTCAACAGTCGACCTCAGAGCGAGGTACGTCGTCATTCTTGTCGTTGTGACTCCCTATAGCAGGGATGAGTGAACATCGAAAACGTGTTGCGTTACGTATTAATGCGTAAATGAATTTTTCGGGACATGATCTACTTATTTAAGTAAACATTCCAGTGCTGTGTTGTGTTAACGTGTTAACAGTAATACGCAATGCGTCAACATTTCCGAGCCCAAGCGCTCATACTTATTCTGAGTTTCAGCCAGCCGGTCTGACAGAGCGACCACTATGAGCCTGCTGCAAACCTGTACTTTCACGAGTTAACCTTGCGGCCGTGAGCAGCCGCCTTCCACCAGGAAGATAACAACACCGAAAGGACTCTCTATGAGTATTCAACTCGTGTTATCGAGAATCTTTTTATTTCGGAGACCACAGAGTCTTGATTCAGAATATTACTATTTGTTCATTTATCCCCTCCTACGTCGAGGGTATTGATTATTCTATGTACATTTTTATCCCTTCCTCTGTTGAGGGTTCAATATTAAAAACCTGCATTTTTCATGGTTATTTCATAACTTATTCTTGTAATGAGCAGGTATTCATTCAAATAATATGTTAAATGTCTGGGGGGCAGTTCCGTGAAAACTCACGGAACGGTATACATCACCTCGTATTGACACATAAGTCATACTACATTTTTGAATTGTATAATTTAGTAGCTCTGTTTAAATTGAATCAAGATTGTAACTCTATTTGATGAGCAATGCATTTTGTATTCATTGTTCTCTGTTGATGGTAGTTCGCAGAGTAAGCTATCCACCCACAATGGATAGTCACAAATTTGTTATTCCCCATTCATGGTATAAATCTGGTATTGTAATATAGATTAATATATGTATTATTATTAGTAAATGTGAATTGTTGTTAATATCAAGGTGTTTCCGCAAAAGAACATTTTCCTTTCATCTATTACTTTGAAACTAGCTGCAATACGCTAGAACTCCAAATCCTATATTCTTCCTTGTGTAAGCGAACGTCTAGTGGTTCGCTTATAACATGATTGCTCCCGAGAAAAAGTCAGCGGTGATGGTCGCGGAGGCGGTGTTGCAATCCCTGAAACCTTTTCAGTGGCAGCAACCACCGCCGTGGTCATGGTGTCTGCCTCTCTGGGTGCAGCGGCAGCAGCGGTGCTGGCAGTAGTAGCAGTGGTAGTGACGTCGGAGGTTTTCATTGTTGATCCATCAGCAGTAGGAGGAGGCGACTGGACGGGGTTGGGCGGGCATGAGCGCATGCGTGCTGCCCTCTCTTGCGGCGCCTCGAACTACACGTCACTTCCGGTCTTCGTCGCCACTCCGGGTCACGGGCGAAGCGCCGTAGGTTATAGCGCTCCATATTACGATACGCACGTCGTTGCTTGGGTTACTTGATTTAAAAAGGGGGAAGGGAGATAAAAAATTACTGGCACAGAGCTGATTTTATCTCACGATCACACACACAGAGCATCAGATTCAGTTATCCGCACTTAGACCGGTATGTTAGCGTAGCTACTTATTTTGACATCAACCAATAATATACCTACTAATTAAGAACAAAAACAAAACAAAAAAAATTAAATTAAAAAATGATATTGTTTGTCACAAGATAGACGATTGTAGCAGTAAAATCAAAACAATGACCCCTTTAGAAAGGAAAAAGAAAAAAATAACATTGATAAGGGGCAGATTAGAAATCACGATTCCCAGCAGAGTTACTCTAAACAGCACTTATACCGGTGCGCTAACGTGACAATGAATTAAACCACATCCTATAATATATCTACTAGTTGAGAACAAAAAGAATCAACAACACACCTGTTTTCACCGACAATGAACATTTGTTTAGCGTGCAGCTGTACACAAGGTAGACAATTGTGTCAGTACATTCAATACACTCACGCGTTTACTCTTGTCGATTGAAAAATTAAAACTGCTCTCGTGACTTATTACCTCATCCATTATTGCGTGTTATTTACTCGTTTCCTTATCCGTGCTGAATTAGGTGACTTTTTTTTGTAAAAACAGTTCCCCAAACCCAATTGACCTAAAGTCAATAGATTTCCTCCTATAATACGGTAGGTTAAAGATTATTTTAGGACAAGATGCTAATTTACTCTCCGGAAGTAAGCAAAGGACCATTCCATTGAATCTTATCGAGGGCCCCAAGGCAGGGGGGGGATTTAACATTTCAAGTACACTCTTAAAATAAGAATAAAAGAAGTTCGGTATTTGTTGTAATATAACAGAATATCAAACACATTTGTATTTAATAAAACACAGAAAAATTTATTTCAGAAGTAGGCATTATTATCAAACTATAGGCTATTCGGATGGTTTTATTTATAGTTCGTAACTATTAAATAACAATAAATTTTAGATTTATTATTTCAATAGATACCGCCCCTGAGCAAGAACCTAGCCAGTCTGTATAAAAAAGATCCGGCTCTTCCGAAGGAGAACCAGAAAAAAACCCGGGTCAGGATGGGGCTACAGAATTATTGTACACAATCATGCCAAGATTACAGATAAAACGTATATGAATAAGAAGATACAATACAAGCATGCATGAAAAGTGTTTACAAAGTACAAAAACTATGAGAATGTTTTTAAATGCTTCTCTCCTGAATATAACGACACTTCGTGGACACTTTTATAAGGTACTGAATTGAAATCCGAAAAGAAAACTTCAAGAGTTCCTTTCCCCCTCCTATATTCGAACACTGTCCGTATCACAACAAAAAATGTCCCATGTGAAGCTGGGAGGAGACGGCTAGTACTGCATAAAAATTACAGCGGTATTTCATTAAATTACAGCGGTAATAATAATAATAATAATAATAATAATAATAATAATAATGTAAAATTCATAGCAAATATTCGGTTTCCTACAGTTTCTGAGGTAAGATGTTAGTTTAAAAGTTTGTTTCGATGAATATTATGAATATTGCTTTCTTTTCTTGTATGTTTAAAATTCACATTTGTCAGAAACTGTATACGAGTACAAAAGAGAATATTTGTTGAGCATATTACATTACTGTTAATTTATGACTAACAGTTTAGTTACTTCTTTTGCATAAAACGTGGTGAAACAAACAACGATTTGAGTTCGTTTCAACATAATGGGTTGAATCCTTCTCGAAGATATAAACAATAATAAGTAAAGAAGGGCGAGCGACAACTGGGCAGGAAGAAGTGATGGGATGTAAACGGAGAGGTACATGGAGTTACAGAATAAAATTTATCGAATTTATCGACTTCCCTGTGGTGTGGATTACCCCCCTCCAAATGTGTTAGTGTTAATAAGAAACAATTTTTAATCTTTGACTACCTGAATAAAGATATTTATTCACTTGCAGTCTTTCTTTTTTTACGTTGACTTTTTATTTTATATATTATTGTGACTGTGAAGATTGTGTCTACCAACAACATCAGCCACTTAAAACTCGGCGATGAGAATCCTGTCATCTCCGCACTACCTCGAATTTCCTTACGTCGAGTGTCATCATGTAAATAGTAAATGTTATATCAGACCACGTGAAACCCACCCTATTTTCGCACGAGTGCTTGTTACACTCTAACTCCTCTTCACACATGACAACAGTCGAAAATGACAAGTCTAAAATGGAGTCTTCACGTCGAGGACCTCCATGACATTTAATTTTATGAGGATTTATTTTTGCCTATTAAGTTGAAGTATTTCAACACGTCTATTTTTAAAACATTTTTTATACTTTAGGTTAACCTTTGTAGATATACACGTGTTGTCGCGGACTTTTTTGTAGAACTCTTTGAGACGAACATTACTTCAATTCTTTGGTGTCGCATATCTCTAACCGTTTAAGCAGCGTATACAAAAATATTTCTCCGAAGATAGATTTTTTCTCGACTTGATTCAGTAATATCGTCATTCCCTGTTACTTGTTGTTCCTGCAGCAACAAAATATATACTAAAACCTTCCCTGAGAACATACCCATGATTTTTATAAAAGAATCACGTAAATCGGATGAGTGGTTCAAAAGTTTTAAGAACATTTACAGACGTGCGCTGAAGTTTTATGATGGGCAGCGAAAATGAACGTATAATAGTGCAATAGGGACCCAGAACACTGTTGCTGGGTGATGTACGTCGAGGGTGACTCCAAATGGCACCAGCGTATGACGTCGGCTGTCAGGGTATGGCATATAAATACGGGCGCTCAAGCAGCGCCAAAGGTCGAGTCTAACGGGGGGACCCACTGGTTGGAGATGCATCGGGAGCTTTGCCCGTCGGCATCATTTCAATGGGGGGAACCCGATGTTACGGGTCAGGAGGTGGCGGAAGTTAGCACCTATTTGTTAAAAGTATTTCATATTAAAGTTTTTTTCATTTTCATTCGTTTGAGTAGTTTTTCTCTCTTCTTTTGGGTTGTGGCAGCGAAAATATAAAATAACGTCTCAGGTATTTATCCTATTCATATTGAAAACACATGTAGATGTACCAGGCACAACATAAAAATGATTACCCAAAATAGCGTACCTATCACAAGTAAAAAGACAAATATAGGGACATACTTTTAGTATCCGCTCCCACTGATGTAGGGTGTCCAATGATAATATTGGTAGTATTCAGGCCAGCTGCGCTTTTTCCTTGTCCTGAACCATGTGCCACCTTCTTCAACACTTTTTGCTTATGCTTATTGCCTGCAACAACAAAAATCTCACTGAAACAGAAGAATTATTGAATATTAAGTTCAACATTCACGTACGCAAACAAAAGTTTGATTTTAAATTTTAATAGTACTTTTGTGCAACAATGTAAGCAGCACGCTGGGCGAAGCATGGCTTAGGACATGACACACTTGCCTTCCACCTCTAGTGATGTTATGTCGAATCCCAGTTTATTCAAGTCGAATTTAATGGTGGACAAAGCGGAATCGCAACATGTTTTCTGGGTCCACTCCTATTTACCCTGCTTTTTATTCCTCTATAACATTCATTCATCATTTCTCACGTCATTCGCGCATCACACTTGTCCCCGCCATTAAGAGATCGTCTAAGAACAGGTGGTGGTCGTGCGCAACGACTAGGGCATAGAGGAACCTCCACTCGATACTCCTTGAGCAGGGTTATAATTCACTCCAAGAATAATAAGATAATCATACATTAAAATAACTCATTGTTATAAGTAATGAAAATAAAGAATAAAAAATATTCATTTATTTAACGAACATTAATTGGCGAATAAAAAACTATTCTTTTAACTTGACATAAAAAACTAACGAATGTAAAGTTTATCTTTTATATGACAAACATGAATGACGAATGACCAATTATTATTTTATTTGGCATAAATGCATGGGGAATAAAACGTCATTCACTTGATAGTCGCACAATGAATAAAATGTTATTCACGTGTTTGACGCACAATTAACAATGTTATTTGCTTGTTAGATGCTCAGTGAATAAAATGCTATTCACTTGTTTGACGTACAATGAATAAAAAGTCAATCTTTTACCGTGCTTCTATGGATAAGAAATACAAAGTTATTTTTGTTGTTACAATACAAAAATGTTTTCTTTTGTATCGGTATTTTTTCCTAGTACAAAGAATAGTGATTTAAGCTATACTTTTATGGGTTTGAAGGAATAACTAACTCAAATGTGAATGGCTATTTTATATTTTTCAATAACTGTTTCAATTAATATTGGATATCATAATCGGTGTAGCCAAAAATTTGATCAGATCTTTGGATATAGCTAAAACGTTTCTTGCATAGGGTTGTGTTATACGATTATCGGTAACAATATTTTTCGCCTATATGTACGATACAAGTAAACAATCATTTTTGTTTTTATCTCTTTACAAAGTAATAACTGGAACATCTAATAGCGAGATATTGTCATAAAATGTACTTCATGAAAAGATTCATTTAACTACAATAGTTATGAAGAGGTCGAGGGCGAATATGTTACGAGAAAGACTAACAGCGACGCATTTTACAGGATGGCGGCACTGACGAGCCCAAAGGACCCTTCAGACAAGTGATGGTTTATGACGGATGCTGACAGTTGACAAAAGACTGGAGAGAACCGCACACATCTGCGAAACTTGGAGGGGAAGCGACCAAAATGTTTCGAACGGATAGAGGATGTATAGTAGTAGTGTTCGTGGCCAAGATCATGGGGATTGGTGTGGGAGTAGAAATACCGTAGTTTTGACAAGGGAGAAAAAGGGTAACAACCTTAACCAGAGTACCGACCTTACCGAGGAAAGTGGTGAAAAGTTAGGGGTAGGGGTGTAGGAAAAAGTGTAACAAAAGAGATGAACGTGAAACATATGTTTTTGAGTCACAGTTAGCGAATGTAAGATTGATGTTACTGAAAGACGAGATGGACGTGGGTTGGGTGAGGACACGAGTTAAGTAACGTGAGTGTTCGTCGATTCCTGAACTTTATAATATTGATAAACAGTGGTAGTAGTTGAAGTGACCACACTTCAAATGTGTGGTGTGTGGTGTGTGGAATATAATTATAACACCCTGAGCGAACATACACATTTCGTAAAAACATTGCTCTATGTTTTGTTGTTCAAGTTATAGGAATGTGAATTTGAAATTCAAAGTTTTGGAAATATTCGTTTTTTGTGAGACTTTAGGGATCGTCAACGGCAGGGTGATTAGATTCCTTGCAGGTGGGGAAAATGCAGTTTCACACCATAGAGAAGAGCCGTAACGATTCTTCCCCGTGTGTGAGGCTCGCCGAATATCTCGACCATACCCACTAAAAAAACTTCCTGAATTCAACAAATATCTAATTACAAAGATGAGAGAAAAGAAAAGGAAACAGTTGCCGAACACATTATATCATAAAAAGGAAAAAAATCTAAAAATTATAATTTTGAAATTACGGAAACGAAGGATAAAAGGAAAGAAAACAGGGAAGAGGAAAGAAGACTGCAAATTTAAACCCTCCCGAGAACTTGTGGGAGAATCCCCGATCTACTCATAAAATTCAATAGTTTATAAACATCATCCGTTTCATTTCCAAAAATTGTTGGTAAATCTGCAGCCAGACATTTGTCTCCGTATTCTCGTGTATTTTCTGCAATCAGTTAGTTGGTGACGCACTGACAGAGAAGAGCTACACTCCTCACAAACGGGTTCATCATCAAATAATAAGAGATACGGATGAGTCAGAGGACAATGCCCTATGCGCATGCGGGTTAGCAAGACCTCATCGTTCCTGGCGGACCTACAGGAACTGCTCCATGACTTAACAGACGATTTGATAAGTCGGAGCTTATTCCTTTCAACAGCCAACCACTCATTGTTCCATTCACTCAGAATCTTTGTCTTGATGGAATTTAGGAGATCTCGTTTTGGAATCGTGAAGAAATCCACGTGATTCTTAAGGCATGCCGCCTTTGCGGAAACATCTGCTTCCTCATTTCCTGTGATCCCCACGTCTCCGGGAATCCAGCAAAACATTATGTTCTTTCCATCACTTTAGAGCGAGGAAAGGACATCCTGGATGTTCTGGATCAGCTTATCAGCTGGATACATAGTCTGGAATGCTTGAAGGGCACTTAGAGAATCAGAACAAATCAGGAAATTTGGTCTGCGGGAGCACTTTGTGAATCGCAGTGCTCTCAATATGGCGCAGCACTCAGCGGTGTAATCGCTGCACAAATTGCCAAGACGGTAGCCACAGGTCTTACGGGGAAACACCACAAAGCAGGCGACACCATCGGTCTGCTTCGACCCGTCTGTAAACACTGGGATATGGACCCGGTGTTTGTCGAGGAATGTGTGAAAGAATATCCTCAACATCGCAGCTAAAGTGTCGTTCTTGTCATTATGCAGAAGATCGAAATTAATCTTCGGCTTGTTCAAAACCCAAGGAGGAGTCTTACTGAAACCTTGATTTAAGACTTTTGGAGTGCGTATAATCAAGGTTTCCAAAAACGTTTTGGAGCGATATCCAAAAGGTTTGGTTGCTCTCAGTCTGTTGTTGTAGAAAAGGATGGAAGAAGAGGAAGGATGAAGTGCTGCGTTGTGTACCAGATTGTCGGGTAAAGTTAGCACGTAGCAAAAGTGTCGTAGCATGAGGAGTTGCCGCCGGAGGGAAAGAAATGGTTCGCCACTCTCGGCATACAAACTCGGAATGGGAAGCATTCGTATATCTGAAAAAAAATATTTTGACGAAAATGCGTTGAACTTGAGATCAATAGACTTGCGTACAAAGAGCGTACGTGAAAGATGTCGCGCTAAGCGTTGCGTGGATGGCATCGTCAGCTGAATGGTGGCGCGCCTCGGGTCAGTCAAATCAGAATGCGTCTAGACGCACTCTGAGTCAGGTAGGGAAGGAAGGGAACCTCCATTTTAAAGATTTAAATGTAAAATGACTTGGAAAAGGTGGTGTGACGTTGACCGTCACATAATTATTGCTTAACTAATGAGTTTTGCGATCACCGACTGACGTGTTACAAATTAATGTACTCTCGCATTAATAACATGCCTGCTGCGTCAGTGCAACCATGGGAGAATGCAGATTTCGTCGTTCTTAAATCCCATAAATAACTGGGCGATGATTATCCACCGATACTACTGAGCTCATGAGGAACAGAACATGTAGATATTAATAGACATAGGATGTATCGACTGTTGAAGAGACGTTTAGGTTGTAAAAAGGAAGTTGTGTGTAAAGTAATTAGTGATTGTGTGTAATTGTGTGTAAAGTAATTAGTGAACGGGTCAAGGTGTTTTATAGGTTTTTGATAGGGTATCACACTTTCTAAGTGGGAGGTATTTCCAATGTGTCAGGGTGATTTCTATATTCTTTTGGAGGGGGTTAAACTGTGCTATGTCGTAATGTTTTGAATGCGTCAGGTTTATTTCTTTATTATTGTTGTGGGAGGGTGCGTACCAGTGTTCATTGAAGTTTCTTTGTTGCTGTGAGAGATCAAGGGAATTTAATTTGTGTTAGTTTTGTAGGGCATTGATTACGTTTAGCATAATAATAATTATAACAATAATGATAATACTAATTATAATGCTGGAAGATAATAATGCTGGAACTGATCCAAATTCTAGACAACCACTTCTAAAAATGCACCCTAATAGAACCACATTTCAACTCCTAAACACAATATAAAAAATTTTGAAAGAAAAAACCTTTGATACACTCGACGATCTACAGCTGCATGCCGCACTAACCATCCTTCCGGCACAAAATGTTAATTACAAACCAAATAATACTGAATGTTGTACTGAAACCAAAATACCTAAATGGAAATGGAGAATAGAAAACAAAATCAAGCAATTTAGAAGTGATTTATCTAAAGTCATAGTTTGGAAAGATAAGGGCGACCGGTGTAAACAGCACCTTAAAGACAGTGTACACAAAATTCTTGAAGGTAAGAAGATTTTTTTGCGGGATGCAGATTTTGAGAGCAGATAAGATGTATTTATCAACACTTAAAAACAAAATATTGCCACTCTAGGAAAACGACTGCATCGTTACAATATCTAAAAAAATGGAAAGTAGAAAATAGAAAATTCACTCTGAATCAGAAACAGTTTTATCAGAATCTATCTACAGATTTGACTAAAAATGAATCACCGGCACAGAAGTTAGTTGAAGAATTCTGGAGTACCCAGTGCTCTCATCCTGTACAGCATAACACCAAGGTCTCTTGGTTGGAATATGAATTATTTAGACCCAGTGAAGAAATGGGAGAACCTACTGCTTCTTTAGGGGATTAAAAGGAAGTTCTCAGAAAAATGCATAATTGGAAATCATCAGGACCAGACGGAATACACAATTTTTGGTGGAAGCACCTAACAGCCCTGTTTGGTCATAATAATAATAATGACATATAGAAATAATTACAACAAATATTTTAAAATGGAGAGTACAAGTATGTTGTAGTTAATAATCAGAGAATTTAATACTAATTGGTTTCAGATATTTAAAAGATTATATAAATAGATGGATGATAAATATTTGTTTGCAAAATTATTCCTTGAAAATTTGAAATCAGTGAATATTTTGCAATAAGAAAAAGGTTTTGTTTATTTATATGGGAATAAATAAATTAGTTTAAAGTATGTTAATTTAACTGATGAAACTTAACAAATACATGAGTATGAAATGAAATGTTACTATCCATGAATGTTTCGTAATTTGCTACCTTTCTTAAGGAGCGTTTATAACTCGTAAATTAACTACTCTTGTTAGTTACATATAATCATTATTAGGGAGTAGCACAGTCTACCACTGCAATCTCCATGGGAGAATCCCCTCTTCTGTGACAGCATCCCCTCCTATGCCTGAGGGCAGCCGGCAAGAGTATTTAAGCTGGTGCTCCACTAAGGAAAGTCAGCCGCAACAGTCAATTCCGCGCGTCTGGGTCGACACTATGTTCTACTGATCCTGATTAATCAGGACCCATGAATACATTCTAAAAACCATTTTTTGGAAGGCAGTCTTTACTGCCCTGGGCTCGTATGCGTATCAACATGAAGTGAATCACATTCTTCGATTCAAGAGCTGATACTAGGCAACTATGCTGATATTTACCAAATCTTTAATCTAATTCTATACTTTCAGCAAGTTCGTGTCCACAGCTGCAGGTGATATGTACATCTTCATCAACGATCCATGCATCGCCCTTCAACTCTCTATTCAACTCAACTCGAATCCACGCATCAATCAATAATTTAACCCGGAAGCAAAACACTTCAAGATCACACAAGCATGTAAAGTGGTCGCCATCTAGATCACCTGAGTTGTGACCTAGAATTACTTATGCATACG
Source organism: Laupala kohalensis (assembly GCA_002313205.1). Taxonomy (NCBI): domain Eukaryota; kingdom Metazoa; phylum Arthropoda; class Insecta; order Orthoptera; family Trigonidiidae; genus Laupala; species Laupala kohalensis. The sequence continues at coordinate 70,309 of NNCF01142492.1, forward strand.
TAAACCACCAGGAAGTATCTTACTCTTGACATCCATATATATACTGTTCATTTCTGATTAAGATATCATGAATAATATTAATGTTTGTTAACTTTCCTGGATAGACACTGAAAACTCTTGTCATTACGTACTATTTTTTTCATGCGCATCAATTTTGCATAATTTCTCAACTCGTAATTCTGTATTAACTTTGGGGATATTATATGTGTATTCGGGGGGTTAAATTCAACTTTTTGCATTTACTATATTCTTTAATTCTGTATAAGTAATGTTTAAGATTTGTGTGTATTAAAGAGAGATTGTTGTATTGAAACTGACATAGCAGTTTTTTTTAAAGAACCTTCATTCCTTATAATCTCATTATGCTCAACTAGTAAATTGAGTCCTCTTCTTCGTTACTAGAATGAAATGAGCAGCGCAGTACTCTGGTCGGTTATTAGATTAGAACTAACTGGTGCGATGCAGCCTAAGACCCAAGGGTCATGAAAGACATGGTGCAGTAGCAAGAAGATTTTGAATGGCAACGCAGTGAAAGTAATGTTGGTAATAGCCACATGGTCGAGACACCAGGTTGAAACAAAAAAAATTAAAATGAAAAACAAATGTTGGTCATTAACATCCGGCCACTAGATGTTTACATAATGATTTCTGTTAATATAAAATATTCAATATTTAAGTTTTGGAAACTTTCTCTGCCCTGGAGTGTGAGTGGAATCTGGTCGCCTCTTGTGTCTAAAGAAGGTGGACGGGACAAGGGTGTGGGTGGGGAGTGCATGTGGGGTGGGTGGACGGGCGGGAGGGTGTCAGGACAAGGGTGTGTGTGGGTAGGCGAGCGGGAGGGTTTCTGACGGAAGGTGAATGCTAAATGGATTCTAGAAGGAGGGTTGCTATTGGGGAGAGAGAGAAGTTTGTTTGTTCATTTAAAATGTGTGCGTGTTGGTTTATTGCTTTCTGAATGTGGATTGACTCTAGTAAAATTCTGTTACAATATTTATTTTTAATTTCAAGTATATGAGTGTGTGTGTCTGTGCTGAAGGAATGATTTTAGTCTAACAGATGTGTAGCAAAGTGAGATTTGTCTGTCTTGTATTTTATTGCGTTTAAGTGTTCTTTAAGGCGGATAGCAAAATTCCTTCCAGTTTGGCCAATATAGTGAGCCTCACAGTTTCCACATTTAAGATTAAATACGCCACATTTATTTAGGTTTGATGTCTGCAGTATGCATGAAAGTCTGTTTCTTTGGGGATTCTGGGGTTTAAATGTGACGTATATATTGCGTTTCTTCATATCGTTGTGTACAGTTCGCGATATGTGGCCAAAGCATGGAATAGAGATATATTTACTTGTTTTTGGAGAAATAGGTGTGAGTGTGGTATGATTGTGAATAGTTTTTCTTTGGAGTTTTCTGTTTATGATAGAGTCAATGAGTTGTGTGGAGCAACCATTTGAGAGGGCAACTGGTTTAATGAGTTTTTCTTTCCGCAGGTTGGTTTCTGAAAGTGGAATACTTAGCATACCGATGTACCATGGAATGGAATGCGGCTTGTATGTATGAAGTCGGGTGTTGGGAAGAGTTGTGAATGACAATATCTGAGTATGTCGGTTTCCTATAGATACTGAAAAGGTTTTGATTGTTTGATTTTCTAGTTCAGATGTGAATTTGATATTAGGATCTGGCGTTCAGGAAATAAGTAAATTTGTCTAATTGTCTGAGGGTACCGGTCCAGAGAACAATAATATCGTCAACATATCTACATCAGTACACTATGTTTTGAGTGAGTGTGTGGTTTGACTTGACGACATCCATTTCAAAATTATTCATGAAGATATCTGCAAGAAGGGGGGGGGGATCCCAAGGAAAACAGAACCCTTTCGTTGGACCCATTTAAATGGGTAAAAGGGTATTTTTCGTGGTCCTATTTAAAAGGGTGCGTGGACCCATTTAAAAGTGTTAGTGGCAAATCGAGAAAATTGCTCGGATGGGAATAATGTATATGTTGCGAACCATTTATAGTTCGCAAAGTCGCTACTTATTCACGAAGCACCAATAGTTCACATAGTGAATACTACGCTTGTAATTAACTGCCGTCACTGCTAGGTGGCAGCACAATCTGATGTTGTGTACTCTGTGGAATAACCCCCACCAGTTTGGAGGCATCCCCTCCTACTTCTAGAACACTCGACAAGGGTATATAAACTCGTGCATCGCGCTACGAATTTATCCGGTACATCCAGTTACATTCGTGCGACGTATGCGTCTGATTCAACAGTATACTTCGTTGGAAGCAACCATTTTTTGGAAGGCAGTTTAATCTGCGCCATTAAGAAGCAGTCATTACTGCAACATTCAAATGCTTCATTGGAAGCTAATAATTTATGGAAAGCAGTTTTTACTGCGCCATTAACAACATTCATCGCAGCGAGTCAACACTGAGAAACTACTTCAATACTAAAAGTATGTTATATTTGCAGCTAGTTCCAGTTCCTTGTACTCCAGATGAAATGTTCTACACTGCTTGTCAATTGGAAGTGACTTCAACGACAGCACGTCCATTGGAGGCAGCTTTAAATATGTATCAATAGTGCAGCAGCAACTAGGAAAACTCAAGATCATGAAAAGCATGCAAAGTGATCGCCATCCAGATACACCTGAGTTGTGTTCTGGAAAAATCTATATTTTTGTATAAAAGCATCAAGAAGTGAATATATATAACTTGGAATATAATTGTAAAATCTAACTTCTTGATGCAGACACCGAAAACTCGGTAGTCTCTAAAGCTAAATTCTCATGCACATCAAACTTGCTCTAATTCTCTTTATGTAATTCAGTGTAAAACTTGGGGAATTTGTATGTTACTTTCTGGGGGGCAAAACTTCAATTTTGTACAATGTATATTTAGTAATTTTTTATTTGTAGTATTTAGTAATTCTGTATATGTAGTATTTAGTAAATGTATTAAAGAGTGTTTGTGGTAAAGAATCTGACAATGACGGTTTGTACAAGAACCTTCGTTAACTTTATCTCACCGATTCTAACGATTGAATCTCCCTTCCTGTGTTACTAACAGTATATATCAACCACATTGATTTTCTTTAATTAATATGTTAAAAACAGTCACCACATATAAAGCGGTATATTATTATATTCACCAAAGTAAAGTATTATTATGTTTCCCAGACGTGTCTGAACCTACGAGCTATCAATCAATGGTAACAATCGTTTCGCTACCACTTTTACAGGGTCGTGATTGTTTACAGATTTACAAACAACTATTACAAAAAGACGATACTAATGAGAAATACGATCATGTTACATGTATAAAATTTTAATGTTGAGAGCTTGAAGCTGTTTTTCTTGTATTTCAAATTTCTCTATTAAATCCTGATTCGCTGAACGGAGTTCTTTAAAGTCTCGTTTTAGTATTGGAACAGTTTTTTGCTTCTATTGTTGCCTAATGTCATGTGCTAGGTCTGTATACTTTGAAATTTTGTTGTGAATTATTTCCTGGACATTGTTAGTATTCAGTACTGATACATTATTATTGTTACTATTATTATATTAATTTTAAACTTTTATTTCAGAAATTCTGCAATATAAGATGTTTTTTTGCTGCGTGTCAATGTTGATGGTGGAAGATGAGGTTATGTGTTACGGATGTAGTTATATAATGCATTACAAATGTTGTGGTTTAGAAAGAGAACACTTACGCCAATAAATCAAAAGCAGCAAAGAAAAGTTGGAGATGTTCGAAATGTAGAAGAAGAAACGTAAAAGAAAGTGATCAATCGTACTTAGAGCAAATGAATGAAAAAATGAACTCTTTGATACGTGATGCTAACGAAATTAAAGAAAGTGGTTCTGTGAAGCACAATGAAACAAGTCTTGAAGTATTAAATAAAAAAATTGAATCAATAGCATGCAACATGAGGGACATTAAAAAATCTATAAATTTCTTAAGTATAAAATATGATTAATTATGTGTAGAGCTAAACGATATAAATGTTATTAAAGTACGGTTTGTGAGGAAAGACGATGCAACAGTAAAAAAATTAATGAACTGGAACAGAAACTTTGGTATTTTGACCATTAATCCGGTCTTTCAGTCCTTGGGGACCTTTCCTTCTTCCCACACCTTCTGAAACAGTTCTAGCAGTAACTGTAACATTTGCAGTGAGAATTTCGGAGCGAATACCATATTTACCTGATGCTTTACCATTATTTGTTTGTTTGAGGGCTGTTATAATTTTAGGAAGGGTTGACGCTGCCTCACTTATTTCAATCTGTTAATACATCCCTTCCTCATTTTCATTTTCAGGTAACTGTTTCACATCATTTTGCGTTTCTCGATAGAACTCTTCCCATCTTTGCATCAGCTCACCTTCAGTTGTTAAAAACCTTCAGTTGTTCAGTCCTTTACTACAGACATGACTAGTTTTCTGATTCTTCCTACCTGTAATATCCGGGTGATATGATATAATTCCTTTATATCCCCTTTGCTTGCAGCTTCTTCTGCTTTGAATGCCATTTTGTTTATCCATTCTCTTTTATCTCTGCAAGAACTGCATTTAACTTCCTTTTCTTTTGCATTATACTCATGCATTATATCCCTTTTCTTCCCACATGTTTTACAGGAGTTAATTTGTTGTTTAATATTTTTCCTCTGTTCAATTTTTTCCCATGTATCATTTATCATCCATTCTTTTTGCTCTTTCCACCTGAATCTCATCACTCTTTCACTCACATCCAGGAGGCCATCCTTCACACCCTCCCATATAATTTCCACATTATCTCTCTTTCTCAACAGGTTATAAAGAGAATCATATTTATTTTGGAGCTCAATTTTAATTTGTTCTTTAACCTCTTTTTTCTGGATATTTCCGGATATCATAACTTGGAAACGAAAAATGTTGAAATGCTAAAAGGAGATTTAAAATATGAAAATAAGACAATAACTTCAATTTGAGCTATATACAAACCACCTAATCCTGATCAATAAGTTTATAGAAAAATTAAATAATTTATTAAAAAGTAATAAATGTTAGAATCTAATAATTTTAGGAGATTTAAATACAGATATAGGAACTAATTTAAAAACAAATACAAGTTCTAAATATTTAAACATGATGGAACATGATCTATATCAATGTATAACAGGGAATACAAGAGAAGAGATAAGAAAAGGTAAATTAACCCAAACTTATATAGACCATATTAGCATAAAAGGAAAAAATATCAAAACATTATGCTTTTATATATAAATTGAAACTATCAGATCATTCTGCAATAGGAATTTCAATAAATTACAAAAATATAAACTTAGAGCATAAAGAAAACTATTATGTTTAGACTATTATGTAAATAAAAGAAATTTGAACAAGTTAATAGAATATTTAAACTTCCAGTTTAAAACATTCCTCAGCAAATGAAATATATAATGAAACCAGCTAAACATTTAAGAAATCTTTAATGAAAACAACAAAGAAGAGAAAAAGAGACAATAATAATAAATTTATTGTCAAAAAACAGTACGTTTGTAAATATGTTTGTAAATTTACATGTACAAGTTATTATTGAATTATAGATTATTCTGAGTATAGTGTTTAAAAATCATAAGAGTTGAAGAAACACTAAATTCACGATTTATTGTGACAATAAACACGCCCCTAGACAAAGCCTAGAGAACCTGTATAAAAAATCCGCCTCTACCAGAAGGAAAAACGGAGAAAAACCCGAGCCAGGATGGGGCTACAGAATTTATGTACACAACTGTGCCAAAGTTGAGTACACATAAAACTAAATTAATATGAGCCAAACGGCAACACAATCATGCAAGAAAATAGTTTTTGAAAGTGTTATAAGTTGTTTAAAAAGTACTACAGCAATGGCGTGATAAAGTACAAGACGAATTTAACTTTTATTAAAATCAATAAATTCTTTTACA
>NNCF01142492.1:76915-97203 GCA_002313205.1 Laupala kohalensis
GTGTTTACAATGAGACGATTTGCATGGAACCAAGTCGAAAGGTTAGACAAAACTTTTTGAGCATTGGCGTGTTTACATAGTAAATTAGTGTCATCAGCAAAAAGAACCATTTTGCAATCTGATGTGGATGATGACAATAATAACATCAAACCATGGATAAATGAAAAAATTAGAAATCTGATGGAGAAAAGGGATCAAATATTTAGAAAATGAAGAAAGGTATCAAAAAATAAGAAAGTATTGAAGGATCATACTAGAAATGAATACAAGTCAACCAGAAACAAAATTAACTCTCTTATTAACAAACAAAACAGATTATTCTTTGAAAAACAATTTGAAGATGATATATATAGCTCAAAAATAGTATGGCAAAATTTAAATCTTTTATTACGACAAGAAAAGAAAGACTCAATAGATGAGATAATTATGAATAAATTAGGAAAAATAGATAGATTGGATAATATAGCAAATAAATTCGCACATGATTTCAAAAAACAAATTGATAATATAGCTCATGAATGTAGTATTAAAACCTTTCTTATACCTAAAGACTCTGGTATTTGTAACTCTTTCTTTATATCAGAAGCAGAAGTACAAGACATTAGGAAAACAATTAACAGTATGAAAAACAACAAAAAGCCTGGAATGGATTATATAAAGATCGAATATATTAAAGAAAATTGGGATATTTTAACAAATTTAATTATAAAGATCATAAACCTTAGCATAAATGGAGGAGAATTTCCCGAAAATCTATAAGAGGCTATTAAAAGGCCAATATATAAAGGGGGATGATTTTTAAATTATGATAACTGTAGACCTATCTCAATTTTGAATTTATTGGAAACCTTTTGAAAAATATATAGTCAGCAAATTAACAAACAATTTAGAGAAATACTATAAAGCAACAATTTACTTATCAAAAAAATAAAAAGTTCTAAAAACTTAATGGACAATTTGGCAAATTTAATAAATAATAAATTGAGTGAAAATAACCACATCTATTGACATGTCAAAAGTTTATGATGTGATCAGTCATGAAAAATTAATGGAGGTACTTGATGAAGTAGGAATCAGAGGAAACGTTGCTAAACTATTTAAAAGCTATTTGAGTAATAGAACTTATAGAGTTAAAATTGAAAAAAAAAAATGTACATAATAAAGTTAATATAACATGGGGCATTCCTCAAAGAAGTTATTTTGCACCGATCTTATACCTATTATATGTGAATGATGTACATATGTTTTAAAGGTCGCTTGTTCTATGTTTATGCGGATGATAATTTTATTTTGACAGTTCATAAAAATCTAAAAACAGCGGAACAAAAGTTACAGAAGGAATTGAACAATTTCCAAAATTAAGTTCATGTATGACTATTAATAAAAGTAAAACAAAATTACTACATATATCAACATCCCATACTAATAGAATTGAAACTAAGATAATTTTTCATAATCAAAGATTATTATACAATTTTAACAGCTGTAACTGTACAGATGAAATAGTAACAGTCAATAATCTAAATTACTTAAGAATAACTATTGATAAAAACTTTCTATGGAAAGAACATACATTCAAAACAGTTAATAAATTAAGAATTAGTGCATTGAGAATGACCAGAATTAAAGAAATTACCCCGCCTCATATTCTGAAACTAATTTATTATTCACTTTTTGAATCAATCATAAAATATGGCATAACAGCATGGGGATCAACATCATAATCACACTTAATAATTTGGAAAGAATACAAAATAAGATAATAAAATGTCTGAACTTTCATGACAAAATAAAATATTCAAAAAAAGAGAAAATTTTAAAAATTAGACAACTAGACGAATTTCAAGTAATTCCTAAAAATTGGTACAAGCAAATTTCACATGCATAATCACATTATCAGAAAAAATACAGATGTCAAATTCCTCAGTACTCTAATAAATATGGGGAAAGAAAATTAGAGACCAGAATACCAATGCTTGTACACAAACTTCCAGATACTATTTTAGAAATAAAATTTAAAGGCAAATTTGAAAAAGAACTAAAAAGATGGTTTATTGAAAACAACATATAAACTATAAATTTAAGTTTCTGAAAGCTGTAGTAAAAGTAACGAAGGAAGGTAATGAAAAAAAATTTTAAATTAATTTTCTGGGTTCTTTTTTTTGCTTTGTTTTGTTTTGAAGTATAAGGTAGTAATTTTTTTTTGTTGACAATTATTTCATAGTAGATGTGTATGTAATAAAAAAGGAAGCAAGCGGTAGTCAAAAGATTTATAGAATGATATTATCAAAAACCTCTCTGACAAGTTCAGAAGAACTTAGAGAGGTGTAAATAATAAATACAATGTAAAGTATTAGTATTATTATTACTATTATTACTATTTGTATTACAATTTTTTTGTATCATATTGTCTAAAAATGTAATTACAATTTGTTTAAAAATTCTTTTATTTGTGATGTAAAAACATTGTAAAAAAATTTAATTCTTGGGATGAATAAATTCAATTTTTATTATTATTTTTTTATTATAATTTTTATTATTATTTTATTATAATTTTTTATTATTATTTTATTATAATTTTTTATTATTATTATTTTATTATAATTTTTATTATTTATTATTATTTTTATTATTATTTTTTAATTATTTTGTTTGCTCCCTCAGCATTACTGCTGGTATAAGACAAAGTATGGACTACAGAGCCAAGCACATCTGTCTATATATCACTCAAGAACTTTCTTACAATGTTGGTAGAATTTAGAATGACAGCTTTTTGGATGAGTATATAAATATTCTAATTCAAGTCAAGAATCTTAAGACTTTTGTGCAACTGCTTTGGTATTACACCAGTGGCTGACAAAACAATTGGCACAATGCACACTTTATCTAACTTCCAGGTCTTCTTTATTTCGTTACTCAGGTCCGTATACTTGGTTTTCTTTTCAACTATTGTTTTCTCAATATTATGTGTGTTTGGCACATCTATGTCAATCAAAAAAGCAGTTTTCTGCCTTTTATCACATAGCACTATGTCGGGTCCATTGTTAGGGACACATCTGTCTATAATTATACATCTGTTATAATACAAAGTGAATCTATCTGTATCCAATACAGGTGAAGGAATATATTTGTAATATGGAGAACTCTTTTAACAGTTTGAACTTAATGCCTAATCTCTGGTGAATAACAGCAACCACTTGGTTGTGAAGACGTAAATAGTTGGAATGAGAGAGCACTGCATGCAGACACCACATATTGGATAGTTTCAGGTTTCTCCTTGCATTTTCTACATTTATCGTCCCCTGCATTTGGGTCCCTAATGATATATTTCAAATAGTTCTTTGTTTTTATCACTTGATCTTCAGTTGCTACCACGAAGCCCTCTGTTTGTGGGAAGAGCTCGCTATGCCTCAACCATGTGTTCAACTCTTGCTTGTCGACATATGTTTGGTCAAGATCATTGGCATCTCTCCCATGCAGAGGCATGCTTCTCCGTTCATAAAGTTTTTCTGAGTTGCTACAAGTAATTTCATTATTCTGAATATCATTACTGGCCAAGTTCAAGGGAGTATACATACAGTCCCCGCAGAACATACACTCAGATGAAGAGGTGACTCATTCTTCTTCTGATGGAAATAGCCTCTGAGTGTTTTCATTTGACTATTATGAAGTACATCAGTCATTCCCCTTTCACTGTCCCTTCTCGGTACAGTTAATCTCAGAGTGATTGCTTTCTCATGGTGTTTTCTTGACTTATGTAGTTGAACCCTAGTCTTCCTCATGATACCATCTAAATCTGTCTTTGACCATGCGATGATGCCAAAAGAATACGTCAGAACAGGAACTGCAAAGGTGTTAATAGCTTGGAGGAGGTGCTTACTATTTAGATCAGTTTGACACAACATGCACACTCTCTTGCTATACTCTATTGTAAGTGAATTCTTAATGCTGGAATGCTTATTTTGTAGTTGGTTGGCTATACCTGTGAAATGCTGGTTGAGTGTATTAGCAACTTCAATGGGGTCAGCTATTTTGTTATTGCCTTGTATCAATTCTATGTGTTGTTGTTTATTGGTGACTTGCATAGTGGTTTGCTTAACAATATTCCACATAGTTTTCATTTTGTGCTTATCTAGTGAGATAATTCGATGAAATGCAAGGAACCTGGAAATCTGAGTTTTCCGCATATGAATTTGAATATATATGAAATGTGAGCAAAGTTCTTTGAAATTTTAAAAATTCAAACTCTATTCTGCTGCGTTCCAAATTTTTAGCAGCTGAAATATATATTTTAAAATCTAATTATATATTATATCTCATTTAAATTTATCTTTCATCACTTTAATGATGAGTTTAGGTGATGATTTTTACTTTCAATGTATTTGACAGTATTGCAACAACAACAAAATCCCGAGATTTTGACAGAAATTTTGTATTTAGTGTCCCTGATACTGAAAGTTTTTTTAATACCACGACCATCTCTCTGTCCATCTGTGCTCACCAATTCTGGCTAAAAGCACGAGCCAATATCATTCATATTCGTAATATTAGGTTCAGTTTCCTTGATATCTTAGCTGAGGCGGGCTAGGAACGCTCGAATTCTTTGAGTGTCATGTTGTGAATGATCTCAGAGTACACAATTTGCTTTGTGTTAATTTTATTTTATTATTTGTATTAAAAAATAAAGGTGTGTACATCTTATATACTATGTATTCTGCTTATTTGCCCAGTGAAATCTTTAAATCTCGTTCTGGTTCAACTTAATTTTCTTTAATATCCTCTAAAACCAAACATTTAATCGTACTGAAATTAGTTTATTCTTTTTTCAGAATTAATTTGTGAACAATGAAATTTTCTCAATTTTGATATCAGAGTTTAAATACACTTTTCTCATAGAAGTAAAACAAAAAGTCAAAGTATATACACAAGACAAAGTTTATAGTATACATTAGTTCTTACATTAGTTTATGTCTAGCTTTGTATGATAAATAGTTCACGAGGTACGTGTGGTAATGTAAATGTTAACAAAAGCGGAAATACGCTTGCGCGGGAGGGCAAAATTCGCCGCCACATGTAAACGGTTGGAGATCAATTTTATTTATAAATCAGTTTTGAATTCTCGAATGATAAGGAAAAAAACAGGAAAAATATAATTTTTTAATAATAGAGCGATCACCTGTGGACCGTTTTGTGTGCCTTGACTCATTCGTTTGTTGTTAAAGGAAAATGAAGCAATACCCACGCATGATAGTTCAAGAGCCTAAATAATCGCACAGTCAATAAAGGTTTTGAATGGGAAAAGTTGGCGTAAAGCTGAATTTTTCCACACTTATAAACCACTTTGCATGGGTCATTTTTACAAAAGTCTCTCAGAATCCCCTTGGAACTAACCCCTCTAACCCCCCTTAAAGTTGCAAAATGTGAACATTTACGAAGAACTCAGTATCTCTTTTACTAATGATCTATCGAGCGTCCAATTTATTTTTATTTGTACATTTTCGTACCTAATGTTCTGTTTAGAATCACAAATTTCTCTCAAAACTGTAAGAACATGCACAAAAAGTTATTACAAAATTCCGAGAACGTTGTTAGACCGTTTTTAGGCATTACATTACCTTATCCAGCTACCATTTACCCTTAAATGCGTAAAAGCTTGATTGATTAACAAAATTTTCCCAAGTTTCACTATTTTACACGTAAATTTCGACACTCGCCATAATATTAAACTAGTGGTGCAAAACCATTGCACATACTTTCTCATATACGTTTCTCAGTCTGCACTAGAAAGCGATATTAAAGCATTTTATTAGGAGAGGGTTGTTTCTTTAAACATATTTCGTTATATTTTGGTCGACTCCATTTTACCCCATTTAAAAAGTTTATAAAAAATTTCACTAGAATTTATATAAAAGAATCTCAAATCTACAAATTCTATTCTTTTCATTTTGTGACAGATAAGATTATTAAGATTTATATTCTATTTCCGAGATATATTAATTAATAAATATAAAGATAATTAGGATATTATTATCACGATAATAAAGTAAGCAAAACATCAATATTCTTATATAATTTAATAAAATTCTACAAAATTAATTTCTTTGCAAATTGAAATTGCAAAATTGTATTAATTAATCGTATATATGATTAATTTCTGTGAAACAGGTGATACAGTTTGTTTTATTTACTTTCGCTTATTTCGTAACGCTCCTTATTTATCTCGTCTAAGAATTCTATAATTGTTAAAATATATTATATTATATAATATAATATTATTTTTATATAATATATTATATATTATATAATATAATATATTATATTATATAATATATTACATATTATATTATAAATTATATAATATAATATATTATATATTATATTATATATTATATAATATTATTTTTAACGATTGAAACTGCTATAAAATATTGAATTTAAAAAATCCATGAAAATAAAACAAAAAGATTTTTCCTCACGTGTTACATTCAAGACAAAAAAACGTAACCAAGTTAAATCTTCAAACACTAAGTAATAATGTAAAAAAAACATCCTCACGTATCAAATAATACGCAAGAACATAAAAATATGACACAGCATGCACAAGTTAACAAAAACATCCGCAAAAGAAGCAGTGGATACATCTGATACGTAAGCTTACGCAGTGAAAAGATGCAGCGCCCAGCGATGAAAGGTTACGAGTTGTGCGCNTCAAAGCCTATTCAACTTCTTAGTGTCATTTATTAGAGATTAGAAAGAAAAATAAATATTCAGAACATTAATTGACTCTACCTCTGCTTCATCCATGTTAAATATTCAAGCTTCTTGAAATAGTAAACAAATACGGGAATGTAGCAGATAGAAATTATTTTACTGCGTCTATACCAAACTTTCAAGCAAAATTCCGCTAATGCGGATGTAATGCACACTAATTGTACATTATGTACAGAAAATTGAAGCAAAATCGTTGGAATAGTTTTTGAAAAATATTCAAAAATGTATTTTTACCTTCATGTGAAGTGCCCTTGGTTAAAAGTAAAAACAAAATCAGAGCACGTGCTTCGACAACAAGTAAAATCTATCGTAAATACAAAATTTGAATTAAATTGATTCATACATTTACTCAGAATCGCTGCTCACAGACAGACGAACAGAAGACGGACAGACAGACGGACGGACGTTTTGCTAAAAACCACTTTTTCGGAATAAGGGGTCTCCAAAACGGATATTTCTGCAAAAATCTAGTTTTCGAATTTTTTCACGATTACAATAGTTCTATATACTACGTATATGAGAACGTAAAAAAGACTTGTAGAATACCCATATGATATATTCTTATATTAAGAGTGAGTTCCATTCATTTAGCACGACAGTATAATCGTACAATTGCCTGTTTGATTGTAATTGTACCGTCTTTACTTGCTTTACATAACATAACACGTGTTTTTGTGGCGCTATTCTGTCCATTCTGCATCGAGTATGTGGAACGAATATTATCTTGTGCCTTAGTTTGCGTTATTAACTTGTATTTCTTTACAGCAAATAGTCACTTTTGTGACTTCTATTATTATTTGTTTGGATATTACTTTAATTCTTTGTGATTTTTCCTACCTCGCTTTTCGGCATTTTATCATAGACACAAGTTAATTATTTTTTGTGATTCTTTTTTTCAGCGATTTGTGAAGTTAGTGGTATCAGTTTCGTTTTATCGTGAAAGGGTGAATTTCTATTATTTTATTGTTTGAAATAATTTCGGAATATCGCTCGGTTGTTTCATTTATTAATTGAATACGCCTTTGATTAATAGATGGCCACTAAACGCAGTCTGGATGAAGGAACGAAGATTACGGTTTGAACTAAGATAATCCAGCAATGCATTATCAACGCGTTTGTCAGTTGTGCAAATCCCTTTTTTTAACTTTCCCCACATTTTTACTGAAGTTAAGCTAACTTGAAACGAACTGCCACAGTAAAAATGTTCCAATCACACAGAATTAACAAGTATTCTTCTGAAATGAAAACTGCTGCTTGCTCTAAGTATTGTGACCATGAAATCCAATCTTGGAATAAATGCGCAGAGACAAAAACTCACCCCACCATATCCTAACTCTATGGATAGACTCATAGTCATCTAAAGTAATTCTTCGCAAACCTGACGAAGGCAGTCGGATTGTTTTACACGTTTGCAGTATGAATGGATTTGTACCAGGTATGGATAATAAGCTGTTATTATACTTATTTTCCATATAGAGTGTACTAACTTCTTTGTTTAGATGAGGGGTTAATCTTTCATACCTCGTTGAAGACCGGTAGGACTACCATGGAGCAATGAGTGGAGATAAATTTGAAAATTGGGCCAAGGAAGAATTGATTTCTGCCATAAGAAATTTGGGACCATGTTTAATTGTTATGGGCAACTCACCGTATCAATGTAGATTGTTAGATCCAACTCCCACTACCAGATGGAGGAAGAATGAATTACTTGTGTAATAATATTCGATCATTTGATTTCATTAACTATCTCATAGTAAACATATGCAATTCTTTTGTTATGTCTTTTTGACAAGATTGGTTACACCAGAAACGTATTGATGTGCCTAAAGAAGCATCTGTTAATGAATTGAGGGTCATTTGCAAAGAAAATATTAATGTATGAAAAGGTAACAGGATACTATTTTCTTAATAATAATAGCATTGCATACTGTTTTTAGTTAAACATTGAAATTGTCTGAATGTTATTAATTGCACGTGCATTATTTGATGTGTGCAACAAGTTTCTGGTATGTTATAAATTTCACTCGTAAAATTTACAACACCCAACCAACAACACAATGAAACTTACACTAAAGATAAAAACGAAACCCATACGAACAAGTGCGCACCTAACCATGCTACTTTGAGGAGTAAGGTTTCTCCTCTCTCCAAACCAGGGTACAGATCTCGATTGCTAATCGACAATCGATTCACCAGTGGAAAATTTATGAGAGGGCTGGAAAAAAATGTAATGAATTCTGAAGGTAAGAAGCGAATTATTAAGAAGTATGCCTGGCTTTATTAATTACAAACTCATTTACTAATTATACTGGAATCCACGAGGTTGCACTTCCTCGCCGGAACAATATCCAAGGACTTCTGTAACATTGCGTAATATTCACGCCATCGATCCGGATAAACAATCGATACTTGGTTAACCTGAGACGTCACGCTGTCGATCGGACAATCGACTCACCAATCGAGCAGGCAGCCCGGAGCCTACAAAGGGGCGCGTCAGGACATGTGAGCATTCTCTCTCTCCAAACGTCGTCCGAGGAGTCAACATTACTTCTGATTTAGTACTCTCATCATTCGGCAAGCTAGCCAACAACTTCCTCTTCAGCCTGTACCAGGAGACAGCTGGAGGAATTATTCTCAACTTAAAGATCATCTTGAGAAGGCAGCGACAAGCCATTGAATCGCCACGTGATAATCGGTCTTCAAATCAACCTCCACACCATCACTCTGACATAGAATCAACGCCATCCAAGGAAGCTGGGTCATCTCATCTCGTCTCATCCCAGTGGATTTCAGCTATGTATTATCAGTATTTTTTTCGACTTGCAAGTTATTAAATTGTTTGTTGGCATCCAGTGTTAATCCAAATCTAATCTAACTTCCTCATTCTCTAATTCCTCTTAACATTTTGGTCCTTCAAACCTCATCATCCATGTGCAGGTATTTTCAGCAGAATTGTCTGCACAGTTTATTTAATAAATATTCAAACCATTTTCACTAAATATTTTATTTTACATTCAGCCCATCAAAACTTGAGTGTCTCACGTTCATTCCCAACATTTGTGTTAGCAATTAATTCATATTTATTTCTTTTCGGTAGACTATCAGAAAAAGTTGAAAGTGAATTCACCCGGTCTTCATTATTGTAAATCATAGCAAGGTTTCTTCTTTCTTCTTCAATAGTGCCCACTCAATAGAATACGCTTTTTAATTGAATATTAAGAACCGTTATCTGCACGCGAGTGAGTTAAAAGGATTTGTTTCATAGAAGTTGGTAAGGCAGCCATATTGCACAATTTTTGGCAAAGTTACATGACTTAGAGTATAGTATATGTTTGCAGAACTGGTTAACAAATTTTTAATATATATAAACACACATACGACATTGGACATCATTGCGAAAATTTGAAAATAGACTCTCCTGGAGCTAATTCGCAATGGTCCGAAGAGATCTCGAATCGAAGAGAAAGTAATAACCCTTTTTTGCGTAATAAATTTCGACTGTATCTCAAAAACAGTGCTGCGTAAGGAATGCGGTTTACCAATCTATGCGCAGAATTAACAGACCAATTTAAACGCATTTATGTATATTTTTAAAATTTTGAATTTTAAGAAACCAGAGATGAAGCGCGGTGGATAAATTTTATCTGTATGAGCTGTCCAGAAATAGGCTTTTATTTCCAATGGATTCAAAGTCAAATCTCAAGTTTGGTTTCGATACCTCAATATTTTCGTTAATTATTGGGAGAAAAAAAATCATAACATACATACACACACATACGACATTGGTTATCGACGCCAAAATTTGATAATAGACTGCTGAAGCTAATTCGCAAAGATCCGAAGATATCTATTTTTTTTCGGTGGATTACAATATTTTCCTTACACACTCTGTGTAATTAGAAAGTAATAATCCTTTTTTGCGTAATAAATTTTCGCACAATGCGAAAACGGCGTGGCATACAGGAATGCGGTTTAGCAATCTATACGTAGAATTAATAGAAAAATCAAAATGCTTCTATGCATAATTTCAAATTTTCTAAGAAACTGGAAGCCGAGTGTTGTGTAAATGAAGTCGGGATGAGCTGTCCAGAAATAGACTTCTATTCCCAATGGATTCAAAGTCAAATCTCAAGTTTGGTTAAGATGCCTTAATTTGTTCGTGAGTTATCGGGGGAAGAAAATTACTAACATACATGTTAAGAGGATTCCATCGTGGTCGATGATTCCAACTCCTCCAATTGTCTTCTGCACATCGCATTCCGTTGGTGACTGCGTAGACCTGCGAGATTTCGGTACTTTCTATCACATGCTCGACATTGCAACGGGTTGCTGCCAGTTGTGGGTGCTTAACATACATACACACATACATCATTGTCAAAATTTGATGATAGTCTCCTGGAGCCAATTCGCAAAAATCCGAAGAGATTTCAAAAAATATTTTTCGACCGATTTCAATACTTTCCTTACACACGCTGAGTAACTTAACCTTAAAAGACGTCCACAAAGATATTGTTTTATTCTCACATTCGAGGGCCTCGTCAGTCACTTTAAGCACATCTGCAATGTCTCCGTTCTTAAAACCTTACTGTGAACACGTTAATATGTGGTCCATATTCAAGATTTCTGTACAGTCACACATAGGGTTCATGATAAATCCCCATTTAGCCAGCTCATATCTGTATCTTCCTACACCAACTCGGATTAAGAGTAGTTTATAGTTTTCTCGGTATATCAAAACCAGACACTTCTTGGGTTTGATCTTCCACTAGGCCATAGGTCCTGGTCTTTATTTGCTGCCATTCTTTCTTCCACATGTTTGGATCCAGGGACGAATTGTTTAGCTGAAACGGGTTCTGAGATTTAATACGCTTCCATTGTGGAATAAATTTGTGAATGGGTAAGGAGAGATATTTGGAGATGGTGTGACTCAGTTTCTGTTCCACTTTTAAACGTCTGTATTCGGGAGGATCTATATGAACCAATACGGGAAGCCAAGGAGTTGGAGTGGGTCTTAATGTTCCTGAGATTATTCTCATTGCTTCTTTTAGTAGCTCATCCAACTTCTTCACATGGACACTGCGCATGGGCACTGCGACACGGGGGCGCAGTATTCTCCAGCGCTGTATGCAAGGGCAAGAGATGACGTTCTTAGTGTTTTAACATTGCTACCCCAAGTCGTTCCATCAAACTTCATTATTAAATTATTCCTCGTTTTTAACTTTTGGTATACGTCTTCTAAATGAGATATGTATGACAATGTGCAGTCTAATTTTACCCCCAAATATTTGGGAGTTTTCTAGTGTTTAATGTGTTGTCCGTTTATTTTGATTTTTAGCGCTTCGTTATTATTTAAATGCATTACTGGGCACAGTTTTCTTTGTCACTCTTCATAGTAGCGTAGGAGCGATTTAAATCATTATTTAAATTTTTTACCAATTCTTGAAAAGATTGTACCGCGATTACCAGATGCAGTGGTCGAACGCTTAACAGCCTCACGGCCTTTCCAGACACTTTTTTTAGCAGTAGTTGTTGTTCCGTGAAGAAGGATGAATTCCACAATTCTTTGGTGATCTTCATGTTTATCGCAACCACGGAAAAGAAATCCAGCAACTTGTGCAAAATCTCTTATATATAAATCTTATATCTCTTATATATAAATCTCTTATATATCAATCTCAAAGATAAAGACTAGATAATTCCTATTGTTGGTAAGTTATGTCACCAACCATTTCAGACGAGTCTCTAGTGACTCTTTAAACAATCTAACACAGCCTTCGGAACAC
The DNA here is from genome assembly GCA_002313205.1 of Laupala kohalensis. Taxonomy (NCBI): domain Eukaryota; kingdom Metazoa; phylum Arthropoda; class Insecta; order Orthoptera; family Trigonidiidae; genus Laupala; species Laupala kohalensis. Next base: position 89,470 of record NNCF01142492.1, read on the forward strand.
TTCGGTTGTAAATATTTGAAGGATTCTGAGGCACGATTACATCCTAGAGTTGAATGCTAAGCATAGCTTACCGTTGGACTTCAAAACGACTCGCATTTGGATTCATATAAATTACTTATTTGAACAATTTGAAATGCTCAATTTATACCCATACAAAGAATGGCAATGATCTATTTATAATATCAGTAGTCACAAATTCATCAAAATTTATAGTCGGAAAATCATAGCGAATGATCACGAGGAGGATAATATACCAATTCTTCTAAAATTTAAAACAGTGTGTATAATGAAAGTATATATTTTTCTGAATGCTATATAATTTTCGAGCGCATATCCGTTAGAAGTGAGAATATTATAATTTTAAATAAAGTTGCTACTAGAGTTTATTTTGCGAACTCAAAACACAAAAACTATAGAGGAGATAGAATTGAACAGGCATAGTTAAATCAATAAAAGCTGTTAAAACAGATACATCATAAATGTAACATAATAGTAATTGCTTAAGACCCTTTATTTTTAAGTTAATAAAAATAAACCCATTCAGTTATTAATTGCCTCTTCAGTAAAGTTGCCCGTGAGAAAATCGAAACGTTACCAATTAGCCTAGAAAACCACTTAACCCTTAGAAGAGTTACGGATATTTGATTCGTACATGTGCTGAACTTCAAGTCACTGTTTACCTGAAAGGTTCCAAAGTCTATTGATTAAACCCGTCATTTTTCGATTAAATTATTTTACATGGCCCTCCCTTCCCACTCCACCCACTGGGGGTTCTAAGGTTGTTTACTCCACTCCCCTTACCCCATTGGTGGCCTATCCCTGGCATAACTTCTGAAGTGTCTTTATTCATTTCATCAACCCTGAACGCTAGGGAATTGACACTAATATTGACCATTTTCGATAATTGTTTGTGTCATGCTCTTCCCAATCCCCACTCTTACGGTTTCGTGCACCTCATATGGTCTGAACGGTTACATAACTGCATTAGAAGTATAATTATTAGTCTCAAAAATCCAGAAAATTATGATTTTGATCTTAATATCGGTCGTTTAATTTATTTACGTCTCGCTCTTCCCATTGACAGTTCTATTGATACGGTGTGTGATATGAACTTTAAGTTAACGCTATTAGTAGTATAATTTTGCTAAATTATAAAAATAATGCTAAAGTAGTAGTAAATATAATATTTACTGTGAGACACCCTGACAAATATAGATCCAATGCAAATCGGTACTTTTCAATTATTTTGACCTTCAAAACTTTCCCCTATTCCTATAGGAGGTAAGAAGTGTCTTTTCAATGAGGGCTGAATTTCGACTCCGGGAGCGCCTTCGAGATTCCAAGATGTTGCTACCCCGTAACTACTCCACCAAGGCAACCGAAGTGGCAATATCCTAAACAATTTTGCCACCTGTAGTTGTTACCTAGCTCTAAGAGTTTAGGCAGCGTAAGCGAATATCTCTCTCCGGAGATGGATTTTTCCCGACTGCAGCGACATTTTCCATCAAAAACCATATTCTGTTTTTTTTGTACATTTGAAAAATAAAAGTTAGCCTGTGCTCTTCCTAAACATATAATCTATCTCCTTGCCAAATTTCATCGCGATCGGTTCTGTTTTAGTAGTGAAAAAATAGCCAACAAACAGGCACTCTTGCATTTATATATTATTATGAATCTTAATACACAATCCTCCACGGTGAACTCACCTTTGCATTCACTATAAAAACGTAAAAACGGATTAATTTTGATAACTTTATTATTTCAATAGATGGTCTTGATCCGATTCACAGTCAGAAACTTCAAATGAGCTTGCGCTTAGTGAAGCGGTGTTCCCAACCTTTAACTTCTCGCGGTGCTCAGGTTGGTTAGCAACTGGCGACACATTTCACACTCTTTACCTCTATTTATTTAAGAATTCTAGTAGCAATATGACTTTTTGAATTTTAAGTAATTAGTGCTCCCTCAAAAATGCACCGGGCAGTTTCTCTCTTTTCAGAGTTGGATATTCCAAAGTCTACACATATTTTAGTCAATACGTGTCCCAGATTGGAGATCACTTCCATGTCATTCAATGTGATTTTTCCGACACGTATCTCAAAATGTAGTTCAGTAATCGATTCTCAATTTTTCGCAGGGGCAGAGACGGCATTGAGCAGCAAAATTACGAAGTTAACATTCTAAATATTGGATTTCGAATTTCGCTTGAGTCACCATAAGTCGAGTATCCACTGTTTCCCAGTCACCGCAGATTACCGCCGGATGACCTCACACAATTTGTGCGGGTGTGTGCGGGCGGCCGCAGGTCGGTGTGACCATGGTCGCGGACGTTTCGTGAAACTGCGGGTATCGTCGCAGACATTGCAGGTAGCTTGCGGGCTGCATACATTTCGATTAGCTTGTTCACGGCCGTAGTGTTCATGTGAATTAGACAAAGGGAAGATAAGAATATTGAAAGTACCGATTGCAGTTACAACAAAATAGTTTACTTTGCTAAGGATGAGTATAGACGTGTTGATAAAAAGCTCCTAAGAACGTTGAGGGAAAAAAGTTTTGAAATAATTTGGATATTGTGCTTGATCCATGCTACAAGAGGACTTATCATTTACTGTTTCTAAAAAATTAGGTGAAAAGCGCCCCTCTGGAGGTGGTATATTTAATATTAATCTTCTTTGTTTACATTGTACAATATAGATACGTGTTATAAAATGTTTCATATTACGAGTTAAGTTATTTTTGTTCATGTATAGTTATTAATATTGGAAGAAGGTGCTTACATTTTTTACATCTTAATTTAAAACTTTATCAGGTTCCTAATCACTGAGACAATACCCGGGTTTCTCACCTTTTAGTTTCTCTTCTGCATGATTTCTCAACTTTTGTTGTCATTATTAATTACATTGAAAGATGGGTACGGTCTACTTTCTAAGAAAGTTTCATCACCGTAAAGCCGTAAAGCCCCACAAAAAAATTGATTTTCCATTATCTGTTGGAAATGTTTTACACCCGAATATGTTTGCTATTGTGAAGTCCTTTTCAAATATTAATTTCTGCATTTTCTTGGCCCGAATATTTGAAATTTTGTCCCCCCATATTTCCGATCTACTATTCCTGTCACTATACATAACTACATTCTTTCCTTTGTGATTATCCAAAATTTCTTTCACTCGTCAAAATACTTCATTTGTTTTGCATGGATTTTGTATGGAAACATTTATTAAAAGAACTGTTATTCAATCAAAACAAACAACTTGTACCTATTCTTATGTCCCTTCTTTGAAAATCATCATCACCATCTTTGAACTGAAAATAATTATCCCTGATTTCCCTCCCCCGTTCAAAACTCCCCTTGCACTCCACACTCTCTGTATAAAGCTGCATTATCATAGCTATATCTATCTCATTCTCCTCTACATTTTTAGCATTTCATTCATTTAGAGGGGATGCTTCCCTCGTGATTCTCCGGAGTCAAGCGGTGCGTCCAGTTGCAGGAACGATTGGGGAATACCAGAGCAACAGACTACCAAAGGGAGTAAACACGAAGGTTTAAATTTGGAACGAATAGAAAAGTAGAGAAGCAAGGTGTGGATTTGGGTAGTCTGTATAGAAAGGCAAATAAGTGAAATTTTTGTGGGAGAAATGTTCCAAAAGTTCCACAGCAGTATGCAAACTAGCGTGATGGATGGTAATGCTGAACAATGGGGTACGGTGGTAAGATTAAAGATACTGAATGATGAATTACATGAGAAAGAACTTTCTAGGCAAAGCTATGAAGGGTTTTCTGCTACAACTTTCGGAAAGATGGCAGAACAGACAAGTCTGTTACAGGAAAGGATTAACGAAGCGTATGAAACAACGGTAAATGTATTAGTTGAACGGATGGATATGTGTGGACAACAAATGAAACTAATACACGAGGTGTTTAAACAAGAATTGACAGTGAAGTTAACCGAAATAGTCGAAGATTTAGATTGTGTGAGAAAAGAGCATAAAAGGGAATGCAATTTAGAAACATATGCAGCGGTGGCACCAGTACAAGAACGACAAATGGTCGTAATAGAACGTCGGAACAGAGAACAACACACGGATATAACAAAAAACGATGGAATGATTGTTGAAAGAACCCTTCGTCCATGTTAATGTAGTAGTTGTACCACAAGAAAGGATGATTTATGTAAAACTGTACAGGATGAGAGAGGTGAAAAATTAATTAGGAATATGGTTCATGGCCGACAGTATTTGTAAGTAGGGACTCGAAATCGGATACTCCCTAAGAAAATAATATTCGGGGAGGAGAAGTTGCTATTAGATGAGATGTTTCTGTAGCAGTCTTGTGATCGGAATTTGGAGGAATTAAAATGTCAGGAACAGGAAATAAAGATAGTCAAATGATTTGGAAGAAAAGTTAGACAGAGAATATGGTTTAGCATTGGAACTTAGATTCACGAAGAAAATAATGAAGCGACGAGTGTTTCTCTGGTTTAGGTTTCATAACGTAGATTTTTTTATTGAGGCTTTACGGCTCGTCGAGATCATTAGAAGAAACGGCTTTGTTTAATGTATACGTTTCTCGTTTTCAAGGGCTACCAAAGGGCCTTTGACAGCGTCAACTAGGAGTTGATGCTAGAAGAATTGCAGGAAAAAAGGTGTCACAGGGCAAACAATGAGTCTCCTCAGGGATTATCTGCAGGATTGGATAATTATGCTCGGGATTGGTAATGAAAAGCTTCACCGAAAACTTATAAAAGGATGTATGCAAGGAAGCCATCTGAGCCGACTTTTATGGAAGGTATTGCTTAATTCGCTCCTAGCTCGATTTGATGACGGAGAGGTACGTTTCTCTGCATACACTGATGAATTGGTAGTGGTAGTCTCCGGGAACAACCGGAATGAGATAGAACGCAATGGGTCGGAAATGATGGCAAAATTGTTGGCATATAGGTCGGAAGATGATTTACACATATTCATGGACAAGACGGTTGGATTACTCCTGGGGCAGAGACGGAATGTGTCACGAAGGGATCCGATTGTGAAGACCGGTGACTGGATGTTACACATTGCAGAAGAGGTTCGGTATTAAGGTGTGGTGTTGGATAATCGTTTATCGTTTCATAGACACTTGGATTACCTGCAGGTGAAAGTGCTGCGAAAGATTTATCGCCTGCGCCGAGTACGGTTTGATAAATATAACTTGCCGTGGCAAAGATTAACCGAGTTGTATCAGGGTGCATTGGAACCAATGTTCTTATATGGAAGTATACTCAGGTGGTGGCGTGCGAAAACCGTACATTTTGAGCGGAAAATTTAGGGACTGCAACTCTTATGCCTGATTTATTGGTTTGGTGAATGCCGTAGTGTTGCAACAAAGTCGCTACAAGCGCTCATGAGTATACTACCATGACAGCGTATTGCGATGTTAATTATTTTTGGACCAAGAGGGGAGTACGAACCACCTCGAATTGTTCTTGTGGCCACGGCGTGGAAACAATAAACCATGTTCTATTTGAATGCCCTCGAGCGCAGCAAGCGGAATATGGAACTGAAAAGGAATGGTTTGTATGCGGGGAAGTACAGGTCGCAGCTCATCAGTATTCGTCGATTGTATGATGCTACATCGCTTTTTGTGTAGAAGATATTCACACTTCGTTCACTTTATACTCGATGGTAGACAAGTACCGACCTCCTCGTGGTTAGGGACGGATGATTTAGCTTCGTTCCTATAGTTCGGCTAACAGCAGCCACCCCTTCTAGGGTAAATTATTGAGCAACAACATCGAACTACTATGAATTGTAATGCGAGAATATTATACAAGGTGGAAAAAGGAGAAACGGATAATGTTGAGAAGAGACAATTAGCCTAAAAAATTGTGGAATATAACCCCGGTAATTACTGATCTGTAAAGGGACGGGGAAAAGAAAGCAAATAAATAAATATTTGACATCACAATCATTACAAGTATACTCCACTTTTTTCTATGGTGGGAATGGAGTCTGTTGGTCGTAAAATTTGATTTTGAATAGAGTTGTATGTTTTGAAAACTGTCTTGTAGTCCAAGGAAGAAAGAGTGTTAGCAATTTTGTTGATATGTTATCCTAGATAAGGAATAAATACAAGTTTGAATGTTGATTTGAGGAGTGGGGTTAATGAAGTGAGTTGTGAAGTGTTTAATTTAGAAAGTTTTTTGTGTAGTATGTTGTCAATCAATTTTATTGTGTAACCATTGACGTAAGCTATGTGTTTGATTACGTCTACGACAAATGACAAAGTCGCCTTTGCCACAGCCATTGACTCAGCCTTGTAAATGTAGGTCAAATTGTCTAACAATGTCTTGCAGACACTAAAAGTCAGCATCACTTTGTATTTCATTGTGTAATTGTATTAATATTGACGTTCTAAATAAAAATGACCAATTATTTGTGTCGCTTCAATATATTTTTATTTAAATTCGCTTTTTCTGATTTATATATCTTTTCATTAACAATTTTTTTATTATAATTATTGCCTTTCATGTTATTTAACAACCTATCATCACTTTCATCATTACAAAAAACTATAAATTATGATAAAAACAATCATTAGAATGACTCCATACCATGTGCTCAATCGATTTTCTTTATACGTAAGAGGGGAGATAAAAAATTGGACCAAAAATGGACCGGCAAGATTCGGATTATTAATCTTTGGGCTATTCTCAGCTAATATCCGATGATAGAATGCGGTCCTCACATTTTACATACTCACTTCCCTCTAGCTCCCAGTCCATAAATCGATATGGAATAAAAACTAACTTAATAATGATTTAATTTCATTGATTGAATTAAGATCAGATAAGACCCACTTACTTTACTTAACATTTCACAAGACACAACAACATACGCAGCAGAATGTGTGATTACTCCAGATTCACTCTCCATAACCTCTAATCACCAACTCGAATATTCGTCCAGAGCGAGCACGTGCTCGGTAAATTGCTTATGTCTGGATCAGTGTGCTCGCCAATAGGCGAATGCTCGGGAAATACCCCGAGCAAGTCGCTATTGCTCGAGATTCGCTGTGCGGTTGCTCGGGGTTTGCCGAATAACGAATGTGTGGAGTCGCCTTAAGCTACAATACGCAGCGTAGATGAGATGATATTATCAATGTTCTGACGAGGCCTGCGTAACTAACTAACACGGTGTTTAAGATTCAATACTCATCTAACAATATGTCCTGCATAAATGTAGCGGAGTTGGAGTTTGATATAATATTTTAAGTTATTAAAAATCATATTTTTGTCCTTTTAGTCACATACATGCCCTTCAGTGAAACAATTGGCCTTATCGTTCTAAGTCAAATTATTGTACAAAACGATAATTATCGTACGTCTGGCAAATCTGATATTAAATCCATTTGTATACATTGTTATAAATTCCTAGACATTCATTTTAACTAATTGAATGAAATCTGGACGTGTGCAGTTATCACTGCTAGGTGGAAGGATTTAATGTGATGCTATTATTGCATAATTTGACATTCTAAGCTTTAGAAATCTCTTAGATTGCGGTGAACCTCACCGCCAGGTAATAGATTAAACATGTTACGTCGAATGAAAATGGGAGACGAGACCGGGGATCGAACCCGGGACCTTGAGCTTTGCGCGCTCATGCGCCTACCGACTGCGCCATCCCGCTCGCCACCCGTGCCCGTCTACCATTCTCATTCAACTTGTGAAACCCAAAGACCTCTGAGGTGGCCTC
>NNCF01142503.1:0-12578 GCA_002313205.1 Laupala kohalensis
GTTTCAAACAGTACGTAAACCAACTGCTAATTTAAAATTTAATTTATCCATTAAAATTCAGCGGTGTCAGTCATCAGCTAACACAAAAAAATAAGCTACTTAAAAAGAAATGCACGTCGAAAATAAGACATTCTATTACATGTTGTTCTTTACTACGGTGAAAATGTGCTAGACACATGAAACAGGAATAGATGAGATATACGAATAATTGTTGTTTAATTGCATTATGGTTACAGATTGCACAATTACTGTTTACTGTGTAATTAGTAATACTCTACTGAAATGATTATTTCCAAATTACCAGCAATTTCAGAGTCTTTGGAGATTTGATAACGAACTACGTTGCACGCACAAATATGATTGATAGCACTGCTACTACACCAATTCATTATAGATCGTTATTTTCTCTCCAGATACATCGCGAAGTGACAGCAAATTTGAAAGAAGGTATATGATTGGTGTTCGTGTAATAAATTTCAAACACATTACGAGTTAACAGGGCAGGAAGATCATAAATGCCACTGATGTCATTATCACTATTGAAGCAGTATATTGCGATAAACATTTATGAACTGGTATTTATATCGCCATGAATCTACTTCACTAAAAACAATATTCGATAATTAATGAGTTACCTCCCTGCAACATTAAATCTGCATTTTGTTCTACGTCAAGAAAAAGGAAACTGGTTTGAAATCATTGAAAAATCATTTTTCATAATTATCTCTTACTGTGTAGCATACTTACACTAATTACAAGATTGAACACTATCCACAAAGGAAAAATCGCTACAAAAATTAAATTCAACAAAACATATTCAAAAAATTTAAAATGGGATAAAAACGTATTTAGGTGAACAAGTACACAGTAAATCGGAATTAAGTGTCTTTGTGAATTTATTTAGTTCATATCTCTGCAAAACGCCCATTCCTCATATTAAAACGGTGGATAACAAATATTATGTCGCTGATATTGCTTTCTGTCATCTGTCGCATATTTCGTACTTGGATGTTTAGTTAAATTTGTACATATAAATTTAATGATAACAAAAAACAAAAATTAAATGTAATTAAACATTAAAATTAATCATTATAAAGTAAAAAACAGGTTTAAATGACGGAAAAAATTGAAGAACATCTGATTGAAACGTTTATTAGATAATTATATTTTCTGAAATATAACAATTACTTTACGTATTCAAATTCGAATTTTCTTGTTAACAGACAACCAATATGGCATAATTTTTGACGAACATATAATAAAGAATAAATGTGTATTTGAAATCAAGACATATGTGAGGAGAGACGGAGTGGAGCGACGGAATCGAATTTGCGATCTTGATATCCATCCTCGAGAAAGACAGTGAGGTTAATACAAATGCGAACTTCCATTATAAGACGCGAAAACTTCAACGCAGAGGGTTTCGCAAACTGGAAGAGCGCGAGTTTGCCGGAGCTGTAGTTGGTTGGTGAACCAACACAACTGCTATCGACTTCAGGAGAACCTTGAAATTGCCTGCGAAAGTCCCAAGAGTCGTGATCGAAATAAACATTGGAAATAACGGTATTTCGTGAAAAACGACTCAACTTGTGTTTGGTAATGATGTTTTGCCAGAGGTTACGAAATTGTATTTCGGGAAAGCTATTGTAGCGATCCTTAAGTATTGGATCACAAAAAAGTAGAACATAATTTAAATGTTTTGAACGACCTTTTTAGTAGACTGCAATTTTATTAACGATGGCATAGTTCCGACAGCTATTTTCTGTCATCATCAGGTAAATGTAGTACGAAAACAAATAAATTTTTACTTGGTAAAGAAAAAATTCACACACACACACACATATATATATATATATATATATATATATATATATATATATATATATATATATATATATATATATATATANATTACAGCGTTAATAAAAATTCGGTTTGTCTACAAGGTAGTTCAAAATATTTAAAATGGAATATGATTGTAGACTAGAATAATGTCAAAGCAGAATATGTTTTCATTTCTTTTTTATACATATTAAAAAAATAAAGGATTTAATCCAATGAAATGGAACCACTAACTTTCTTTATTATTCTAGTTATGTTTCCGAGCTTATTAACTGCTTCACACATACTACGCTCAAGTACTTTCACATCTTTGGACATGAGAGGTACAATTTTTACAGTGACTCATGTAATTGTATTTTGTGTAGTATATAAAATACAAAAGAGGGATAGTATGTTTAACACTGATGAATTTGGTATCTATATAATTTCAATTAATTAATCCGTAAGATGGTGAAAATAAATAACTGAAACGTTGTTAATTTTGAGTTATAATTAAACTACATCCTCTCATATGTTTCCTTATTAATTTTTTCCCCATCGACCGACCCAAAAGGTTTTACACAGGGTAGGATGAAAATTTTTACATTTACGTAACAAAGAATGGGGAAACCCTGAGGAACCTTCAAATAAACCTCTATTTTTCTACATCTGATTACTAATATTAGTTTGATTCTTGGTTTAATAACGTCCCATAACTCCTCTGTAATAGTCCCTGTAAAAAAAGATTAAAAAGTTCACCGCGTCAGGACTTCCCTCGTTTGATGATATACGCAACTCTTCATTATTTTAATTAATTTCATCAACTAGCCCTATTTATTAAAAATAGATTAACTATAAACGATTATTTCCTCTTAATACTAGAAATTAAAATTATAGAACAAAAACAAGAAAATATTGTCACGTAAAAGAAAATTCTAGAAAATACAGAACTAACTCCATTTTCCTCCATTTTCCTCCATTTTAACTATTGGTATCGATTTTTCGATTTTTGCATCGACTTTTCTCAGGTACCTCGATTTTCGTTAGTGCGTCGAGGTATCTGAGACAGAGTAACGCAGGCGTTCTCCTGATCAGTGTGGCTTTATTATTACGTTGTTTGGAGTAAAACCATCCGAAGCTGGTGCACGCTGTGCCTACAAACACCAGGCGTCCGAAAAAGACTTTGGACATTTTTCTTACGTGACGTTGGTTCACTGATGTTGATATGATGGTGCTCGTGTCAAAAGACCAAGAAGGGAAATGGTTCCAGTTACTCAATGTGCTGATACCGAAGAGAAGTTTTAAATATCTTTATAATTTTATATTCTTTTAATATTCGATTCTTATTGTTTTTAGTATCAAATACTTGTTTGTATATATTTGTTAACTATATTTTTGATGTGGATATTGGAGTGTGTAAAACGAATTTATTTGATTTAAATTGATCCATGTGTAAATCTTCTCCTCGATTTTCGTCGTAATTGGAATTAGGCGATTGTTTTCAGACGGATTATCTAAAAAAAAAAGAAGTATCACAATATTTTGGAATACTGGTTTTATACTGAAGTATAAAGTTTTTCCCTGAAAAAGTAATCGGTGGCTTATACAAGCATTTCAGTGTCTATACAATTTATATGAAGGATAAAAATTAGATAAATAAAAAATCCAATGAAAAGTATCATGATCTCATAAGTGAAGTGTTTGTAGTGTCTAAAGTGTAGGTATTGAAACTACGAGTATTTTCTGTCTTCTATGTGTAACCTCTTTGCAATTTGTTTATTAGTAAAAGAAAAACTTCACGGTATAAACAAACTTGAAAAATCATAGAGCTAAATAAAATTATAGAGCTTCGTCTATTTCTCGGCATATCTCTCACCAACCTCTTCACACTCGTAGAACCAACTCTTACGTATCACACTCTAATCAAGGTCTGCCACCAACCACAAGCACACGCATGCTCACTCAGGGGCCGCGTGGAGTCAAAGAGTAATTATAGCGAGAGTGCTCCACAACGGGCGAGATGGCGTGTGCTCTCATATCGTTCTGTGATTACGGGGATTAGCATCGCTTTGCGGAGAGAATGGCTAAACAGCTCTTGTGTGTCTCGAGCCAGTTACAACCGGAACAAGATGCGACACCGACCAGTGCGCACTGAGCGAGTAATCGATTAGAGGGACAGCGATCTGACCACCCCTACCATATATTCTGTCTCTCTCTCTCGACTAACATACCTCTGCTCGAATCCAAAGTGACTGAAACAGAAAGTTCTACTTTTTATTTTATTACCTTTTTAAACGTATTACCTTGTATACATTCTACACATTATGATCGATGTCGTATGTTGTATACATACAACATACACATTGTATACATACAGCATAATGATCGATGTTGTATGTTTGGAAATCAATAATATAACATAAATTTTATTTTACTTTGTTAAATAAAAAATAATACAGTCTAGATTGCTTGTATTAATACAGAAATGTCAAGAGGACGGCACGCGAGCAGAGTTGCGTTCCTTCGTGTTCCCAGAGATCTAAATATCGACAACGGTTTCTTTTACCGGACAACAGGAAGGAATTAACAAATTCATTTCCTGACCTCTGCGGCCACACGTTCTACCGGCTTCCGCGCAATGAAACTATTGAGTTTGAGGAAGTGTCAAAGAAAATTTATGACAGGAAAACAAATATTTCAGTTTTGATTACAAACAAAATCGCACAGAAATCTCTTAAATTGCGGTGAACCTCACCGCCAGGTAACAGATTAATTATGTTATGTTGAATGAAAATGGGAGACGGGACCGAGATTCAAACTCGGGACCTTGAGCTTAACGCGCTCATGCGCTTCCCATGCGCGAGGTCTTTGGGTCTCGCAAGTTGAATGAAAATGGAAGACAGGACCAGGAGGCAAACGGGATGACGCAGACGGTAAGCGCATGAGCGCGCTAAGCTCAAGGTCCCGAGTTTGAATCTCGGTCCCGTCTCCCATTTTCATTCAACATAACTAAACAAAATCAGTATAAATACAAAATCAGAATAGCGAATAAGTAACGAATCATAATAAATAACAAAATATGTTTTACGCTTTTTTTGTGGAACGCTTGAAAAATACCATTTAATACTACTCTTCTTAATTAGTTGCCAAATGATTCACATGTAGTGAACGAAGTGCATTACTTTTTCGTTCATCACAGAGCAAGTCACAGGTTTAATCACTCTCAAGTTCCCTTACAATCTCATTCCAACATAGTGTTCTGGCCAACCCTGGTTGGAAGTTGCTTTCGAGGCAGTGCCCACTGTGTGCCCTACCAGAGCACGCCGTACTCTAATGTCCTCACTTGTTCCCGTTGGCATCTCTGCATTAATACATCAAAGACACCTATCGATCAGAAAATCTATTATTGACTTAACATGAAAATCTATATTTTAAGTATTTAAACGAGAATCTTGAAAAGACTATGATCTGTGAATGACAACATTCTCACGGGATTTGAGGACTGTTTCAATTGTTTATAAATGTGCCTTAGAAAGAATAAGAGATTATTAGCATGTATGACATCCATAATTTAGTATTAAATTTGATTATTATATGATTAAAGTGTGACGAATTGATGATTACTACACATACAATAATCTGGTATTTTAAATAATCTCGGGTATTTTTATTTTTGCAAACATCATCGAAACAATCTTATTAGTTCACACGATTCAATGGTTTGGTACTGCACTACTAGCCCACTCAATGAAGGTCCAAAAACACCAATTTTGGGAAAAAATTGGCATAATCTGAATTTTTCCCTACTGATATACCACTTCCCAAGGATATACCACTTCACAAAAGTCTCTAAGAATCCCCCTGGAGCTTAACCCCAAGTCCCTCTCAATGTTGTGAAGTGTGAACATTTACGGAAAACGCATTATCTCTGTAACTAAAGATCGGATCGAGTACAAATAGTTTTTTATTATTATTACATAGATAACAATATTAATTATCTTCATATTTGTGGTAAAACGAATATTTTTCCACCAATTATAGAAAATATGTCAAGAAAATCGATTTTTCACATTTGCATTTTTTGTTTTTGTGATACATATTTTATATGTGAAATTATATGGAAAAAATCTTCGTGTAAAAGTTATAGCTCGAAAAGTTTTGAATATATTGATTCCAACTTTAATGTATTTGTGTGAGATATTAACGCAGGGGAGAGGGATGTAAGCAAGAAGATGAAGCTTGCGCCATGGACGTCTAGTCACCACGTACGCACACATAGTGCGTGTAGCAACTGAAAATATGTGGCACATTGTGATACAAGTTTTTCCTTTAGTACAATTAGTCTTTGGACAAATTTAAGCGATTTGACCCGCAGAAAAATCGAAATTTTTGATTTGATCACCCCCTTTGCGGTTGTTTTCCAAAATTTTCCTAGTAATACTTTCCAAACGGGGGATATCTTGGAGTCGTTTCCGCATGATTTTCGTACTCCAAGAACGAATCAGAATTCAGAATTTTATTTGAACATGAACTTGAACATTTTTTGAAGTTTTATTTTATTTTTCGTAAATCTGATTTTATCACCCGCTATCGTGGAATAGACAGTTGGTGACGAGGGACATCGGATAATATCAATATCAAGGCGCGCATGAGTAAAAATCAATACTAACATACGTGGGTGACCCGTGGCGTAGTGCCTTCTTCCTCTGGTGACGCTGGTTCAAACCATGTCCGATCCAAGTAGAATTCGCGGTGGTGTTCGTGGCAGGTTTTCTCGGGACACTCCCCTTTTCCCTGTAGTTCATTCCACCACAACATTCACTCAACATCATTCACCCTCATGTCATTCATTGATCACCCATCTCGGAGAGGTGCGACAGGAAGGGCATCCGACACCCTGCCACATAAAGAGAGAGACACAATACCATCCTCCATCTCAGACCCCTAATAAACCCGGGAAATGGAGTAAGGAAATACTAACATACATCAAATATTATATACATTCGAAAACTTCGTCCATGATAAGATTTATGCGCAGACAAGTCATGTATTAATTCTGAGAGTATAGTTTTATAATACTAAGTTGTGTCCCCCAACGTGATGAAAAATTTGATGTAAAATGTACTAGAGCTCGCGGGAAGTAAAAAAGAAAAAGATTCATGGGTAGCTAGTTGGACAGCGCGAGTATAAATCATTGAAAAGTGAATTGGCTAGAATTGTGAGTCGTTCCGAATCCTTTTAAACTTGGCTTTACGATACAACGTGAATTATATCCAAGTTATGTTCTCCATCTAAACTTCAACACTAACTACGGATGAGTACAATATATTTATGCGATTGCTTTAGCGTACTCATCACGAAAATTATCTAAAGTATTAATCATTCCATTTGATATTTCTCAGCTTCAAGTTGGCAATAGCATTTAATTATGCAGACCTACGTGTAAATTGATCCACCAGTGATAGTGAAATTTAACTATTAACTAATGCTTTAGTATTGTTCCTTGATTGCATTTGTATGTACACACATAATTACAATTCAAATCAACTGACAGCATTTTACTTCCACTAACTAAAATCTAAAATCGGTACGACATGTCACATATTTTGATTGAGATTATAGCACAATGGAGATTTGTCTCATTTTAGTGACTAATTAATAATCTATTATCGTAAGCAAAACAATGAAAGGAAGGGACCCTTCAAACCTTGACTTCAATGCATGTACTCGTATTTAATGAAGATTGAAAGAAAACTTTCAAATGAAACATCCTCAAAGATAAATAAGAATTTTCATAACCACCGTTTAAAGACAACGGATATTTTAACCTGTAATGTTTTGACAGTGTTAGTATGCATCTTTAGCTTAATCTCAATAAGTTAATATTAAAGGAAATTTTAATATTTCGTATAGCTACTTTAGAAATAATTATTGTTTATACGGGAGAAAATTACTTACAATTTTTCTGAAATTTCTTAAAAATATTACACGTAATATATCGTCTTAAACATTCATACATCACAAGTTTATAGATATCGTTTATCAGGTTCTGAAAACTAATACCTTAGAAACAGATTTCACATCTGCATTGAATTATCAGAGGTAAGTGTTACTAACGGGTCGTTCATGAACTCCGACTTCCACGGTGCTTCAATTGTTCTCAGAGTACTAACCGAAGAAGCAGACAAACTTCATAATGTAGCCACCCCGCAAGTAGAACCACTGGAACTCCAACAGAATGTCGATAACATGCGCAAAGTCACGTTCCTATCGATAGTCGTTATCTGCTCGACGACTGGGATAGTACGTGCGTTGGGTACTGTCTCGACCCTCCGGAGGTTTACTCTCTATTTGCGAGGTTGTATTCACCTGTTTATCTGCTCTCATTTCAGCTGATCTTTCAGATCAATTTGGCGGACGGTTTTCAAACTCTTGCACATGGTGGCTTTCCTTTCTCTTTTACTTTCTGACCTTGTTCGCGCGTTAAAGATAGATTAAAAGAAAAATAAACCAATGTCCTGAATTCGCATAAAAGCTATTTATAAAAAAAGTAAAACGCATGGTTTATTCGATTACTTCACTCTTACAAATAATTCTAAAACATTTGACGGAAAGACAAGGTAAAGGTAGGAGATATTCGCACAACTCAATAAAATATTTTTTAAACCTAAATATTATTACTTTTTCCAACCATTAATAATTTTGACTTAACTTGTTTTTATGAATTTCCACGTTATTTTGTTGTTATGTTTTAATTAATTGTCACAGCTGTAATGAAACCAAGAAATTTATTTTGCGCCATCACAGCATTGGTGTGATTGCGCACATGGGTAGGAGCGATTGTTATCAATAATAACTAGAATTAAATTGTTAACAATAATAATTACATTTAAATGACTGTCCTAGGGTTTTTTGAACAAATATTATTGCATAAATAGTAAATATTTCTATCTAATATTTAAAGTATTATAAAAAATACAGAATTCTATGAAGAATAAAATCATTTTAAGTAAAGAGAAAAAATAAAAATAATCAGAAAAAAGCAAGCCTAGATAAGATAACAAAACCGTTTTATGGTACTTGATAACACGTTTAAATTAAAATTAGTCTTATTGCCTTTCATTTTCTTTCCTTCAACGAGTAATTTCCCCTTNTTGATAACACGTTTAAATTAAAATTAGTCTTATTGCCTTTCATTTTCTTTCCTTCAACGAGTAATTTCCCCTTGCTAATGGGAACCCCATCTCTCCTAAGTAGTAGATGCGCAAACTCTCCCTTTTCGTTGGGATATAAACCGTGGCCTTTAACGTAAGCATAGCCACTTCTAGAAATAATCTTTGGTGTTCGCCCCGTCAGTCTAGCTTAGCAACTTATGAAAACTGTTTCATTTGAAAATATTTTTTATTACTTCAATTCTACGGAAATTCGGAGGAATAGTTATTTACTTATTTTATCTAAACCCTATACCTTAACACCTTGCCATTACCAGGGTTTAAAAATTTAGTAATTCGGAGGAATACTTATGAAAATTCAAGCATTTACTTTGAGAAAATAAAATATAATAGCAAATGCTTTATCCTACACGCCTACCTAGACAACTACCTGGAGTCGCTGCACGCTAACTCTACTCCTTCCCCCTAATCCCTTCCTCTATTTTTTTCATTGTAGTATTTGTAAATGGGAAATGTAACGAGCTATTGCAGCTTATCAACGTGGGGTGATAGGAGGTAGGAGGTGGGTAAGTAGGGTCTATTAGTAAGTAGGCCGGTTAGCTGTGTTTACCCATAACTTGCCCTACAGGAGGAGGTGTTAGTAGTAGTAGTTCGTAATAGTAAGAGTTAGTGATACTAGGAGTAGTAGGAGGTGGATAGGAGGAGGAGGATTCACGTTTCTATCGTCACAGCTATATAAACTGGGACATTGAAGTCAAAAACTACAATTCTCCTCCTGTCGGGAATTGATCCCGGAATGACTTAGTGGCAAGCTAGCATGCAAGCCCTGAACCAAAGGAGGGGCAGTAATCCCCTTTGTGTGCGATCTATCTGACTGCACAAGTTCCTCCTAACTTTACCTTGCATTTTTCAAGGTGAGAAAGGAAGGATTTTACTCCATGGCTAAATGTATCCTTGAAATTTCAATTGTAACTTTTAAGAAGTATAATTACATTCGTGTTCTGACCGTTGGTTTCCCGTGGTTCCTAATGGTGCTCATTTAATCGATAGTTGCAGTATACTTAAAAGATATTTTACAACTAAATAAAACAATAATAAAGAAGCACTAAAGGATGCTAAAAAATACTATTAGGATACAAATCACGAGTAAATAAAATTACAATCATTTTAANCTAAAGGATGCCAAAAATACTATTACGATACAAATCATAAGTAAATAAAATTACAATCATTTTAAGTTCAAAAGAAAGATTTCCAAATTTAAAACTGCAACTATCCATTCAATGTGAGTGAATACCAGGGCATTGTATGCACAGCCCACGGCTCTACTTAGGAGGCATTTTAAAGGCGTAAGGCAAGAAAAACCTCGCCACACATTTGTACATAAATAATATTTGTTAATAAAGCGCCCTATTGAAATTGAATAATTACATTCAAGGAATAAAAAAGTGTCTTGCAAATTGTAAGTGAAGAATGATTTATAACACACAAATCCCTTAATGAAGGAATTGTTTACTAAGTTTTTGCAGCTTCTGTATATCAGTGTCAATCTTTCATGTCTTTAGATAACGATGATCCTTCTAAAAATTGTCTTATTTCAATATAAAAGAATAACTGCAATAAAGCATATTATACAAAATGCTGTAATTATACAGAATTTGATCAAATATTACACACCTTCATTAAGACGTATATCACAAATTCCGTTAGGTATGATAAATTAAATGGCGTTTCTAGAAACTCCATTTAATTTATTATGCTTTGATTATGTTGCTAAAGCTCCACAATTACCAAGTTCCATTAGGTATTAGATAGANTGTTGCTCATTGCTCACAATGAGCAACATAGAAACGCCATTTAATTTATCATACTTTGATAATGTTGCTAAAGCTCCACAATTACCAAGTTCCATTAGGTATTAGATAGAACCACACCCAAAACTTAGTTATGAAGATGTGTATTAACGACTTGGATGCGTGATGATTCAGATATCACTACTCGGTTTAATATTTAAGGTAGCAGTTCAATAAAGGTTCACATTATTCCCACTACGTTTAAAACTGTTTACATTGGTGTACTTAAATATATTTCTTTCAGAATTTTTGTGGAAAATTCTTTTCTTATCCCTAATAATAGGGAATCAATATTTCCGAGGAATATTATCTCCCTATTCATTCCAATATTTTTCGAAACATGCAGGTTTTAGTCTTACTTTTCCTCGTGATGTAGGATTGTCTATCCGTCGAAGTTTTGATATCCCTATCAATGTCTTGTAAGAAGAAACCCTTTAAACTCAGTCTCATTCATCTAGTCTACGACATACTTACAAATAAGAAATGGTAACAATAATTCAATATATGAGTTAAGTTCTACATCTTGAAGGGATTTATACCTTACAAATTTTAAGGCAAATAACTAAATTAAATTTTCTTCTAAAATATATTATAGATTCGGATTCAAGTAATTATAAAGTTGACATAAATCTCGTGTTGTAATCGCTAATAATTTTTCTTCCTTCTACTTTTTCAGAATATATAAAAAACAAAGTAAAAGACAAAGAAATGATGTTGATAAATAAATTTTTGTGCGTGAAATNAAAAGACAAAGAAATGATGTTAATAAATAATTTTTTGTGCGTGAAATGCGATACCGAAATTTAAAAACAAATGCATCAAATTCATGCACTATTGTCAAAAAAGTTCTATTGCATATTTTTCCATTAATCCTCCATTTTGTAATGCAAAACGTTCACTTGCAATCGGACTCAATTCTTTCCTCACGAATGGTATAAGTAATTCCAANATATTTTTCAATTAATCCTCCATTTTGTAATGAAAAACGTACACTTGCAATCGGACTCAATTCTTTCCTCACGAATGGTATAAGTAATTCCAAGAAATCTGCATAAACTATTTTTGTAGAGTTGTGCAACTTTGCCTAGTTGGCTGCACTTTCATCCAGTGCGCTCCAGTGTACTGGACACTAAGTCACAATCATCTGCGCATAAATTTTCTGCAAATCCTGGCACCTATCCCAGCTTACATTCTAGACACTTCGTTCCGTTTCCAAGTGGCTCCCTTCTAGTGCGCATTTGCAATTCCAAACATAACACCACTGTCATTTGTAGCTCCACAGAAACCTTGTCCTCCGTCCAGGTTTTATTTAAAGTAAAATTACCTACTACTAAGAAGTATTTACTTGAAAATAGGTTTTTTATAGAACAGCCATGCAATGTGTATTTCCCCTACAAAAATATTTTTTCTTCCGAAAATGCTGTAACGATGACTATTAATTTTTTATGAACACATTAATATAAAAAATAATGTGTGTCTTCATTTTTATGTCGTCAAAAAAAGTTATCTCAAATTTTCTTTATTAACTTCTGATATGCCATTACAACTCATTCTTAAGTTGCATTATTTAAGGCCGTGATAATGGGAACGTATAATGACTCGAACATGCAACTCATGTTGTAGTCGCAGAGGTGTTATCCTCGGTACACAATAGACAGTACTGCAATTCACAATTTATTATTACAATAAACATGCCCCTATTCAAAGCCTAGAGAATCCCGCCTCTACCCTA
>NNCF01142539.1:0-11711 GCA_002313205.1 Laupala kohalensis
CGCACCACGATTTTCGCACTTCTTCGGACACCGTTCATACTAGTGATGCCTCGATTCAACTGACCCTCAGTAATTATGAAGAATGACAAAACAAAGTTTTCTTCATATCATATTACTCGAAAGCATAT
This sequence comes from Laupala kohalensis, assembly GCA_002313205.1. NCBI lineage: Eukaryota > Metazoa > Arthropoda > Insecta > Orthoptera > Trigonidiidae > Laupala > Laupala kohalensis. The sequence continues at coordinate 129 of NNCF01142539.1, forward strand.
GACTTTCTAACAATTTATCGTCTCTACTCGAAAGAAAGTTCAATATAAAACGAGTTGTTCTCGCAACTACTTTCCCAAGAGAATCACATACTATCGTATTTCTAGCCAAATATCTGAGATATGTGTGTCTCTCTCTCTCTTCGAATCATTATGTAGTAACTTTTTCCTAAAAAATTATTCTCAAAATTAATTAATTAAAAAAAGGTATCCATATTTACTATTATTTAGACCATAAAAATACGTCCACGATTAAAATTTAAAAACAAAACTCGTTAGTGATAAAACTCCTCAACGCAAAAACCGATATAAACTGTAGAGAATGGATGAGACAAATGTGCCAAAACCAAGGTACAAACCTCCAGAAATTTACAAATGAACCTCTAGTTGCAGCACAAATAAGCGGGTAAATAAAATAAAATAATAGATTCGTGTTATGTGGGTGAATAACAGAGACGAAAACAATATTTTTGTATGGAAGATTTATTATTTTCAACATTATTTTGCAAAAGATAGGACCAGTACAAAAGGTAGTCGAAAGCCCCGAAAGGCAATCCCCCTCCAACCCTTGTGTGTCCTCAGGCGACTTCGGAAGTCACACTCCACATTGGCCCCAACTGAAGTCGTACGACAGGCATCTTCACATAGTGGAGATCTCACGTCGTAGATTGACCACTCTCGCCTCGCTCAACCCTTTAGCCTTCTGGAGGGCCAAGGGCTGAGTGCAGCAGCATGACTGAGCCCGACTCGGCCAAGGACGCACAGATCTTGAAGGTTGACTAATACCCATGACCATGGTGACCGTGTCCAGCGTCCAGACCGGCACCGTAGCCAGCTCCGTATCCGGCCCCGTTTCCTCCATGGACTCCAGGCAATCCCTTGAGGTGACCGTGCCCGGCTCCAGCTCCAGCACCGACACCAGCGCCGATTCCAGCTCCATATCCGGCTCCAATACCTGCGCCATATCCGGCACCATGACCAGCACCATAACCGGCTCCAGCTCCGATACCAGCACCATAACCGGCACCAGCACCAGCTCCGATACCAGCGCCATAACCGGCTCCATGGCCAGCACCAAGACCGTTGCCGTCCAGATCACCGTAGCCATGATGAGTGGTCTTTCCTTCGCGGGTCACCACAGCCTGGAAGCCGCTGTGCTTGTCAGCCGTGTATTCCACTTTGCGCACGTGACCATCAGGCTCCACCAGGCTGTAGAAGCCCTTCACTTGTCCTCCGTGTCCGCTCTCGTGTTGGCTCTTGACGTCACCGTGGTGTCCGTCGTGGACTTCGTAAGCGAACTTGTAAGGGATGGGGTGGTGATGGTGGTCTTCGATGTGTCCGGCGAGGGCTGCGGTGGCGGCGAGCGCCAACATGGTGACGATGGTGATAGCTTGCATGTTGTTCGTTGATGGGGGATTGCAGCGAGAGGTAGTGATTGTTTGGGTGTCGGGGCGAGAGTGATGCTTTGGCAGTGGTTTAGAGCGTTTATATACTGTTTCAGCGAATGTAGAAAACTAATTAGGTGCCTTGTGGAGCGCTGAGCTGTGACGTTGACGTGATGTATCACTGATACCGCAACTGGAGTTAGTATTCATGAAATTCAATGTTTTCTTACGCGTTGTGTATGTATATTGAAAAGCAAGAAAATTTCAATGGAATATATCATTTGTTTGATTGTGAATGTTTTGTAGGAGAATTATATGAGTTCCGCATGTATGTTCTCGAATGGTAAATTGAGCTTCCTAAATTTTATCTATTAGAAAAATCAATGATAAGCACATACATTTTGATGGTTTCCAAATATATGACATACATATTAATGAGTTTACTCTTGTTTATTTTAGTGTTTTTAGCAGTAATTTGTTTAATTTGGTTGTCTGCTAGACAGTCATATCTTCGAGACAGTCTTCAGTAATTATGTAATTCTCAATTGAAATGCCTAGTAAAATAAGAATTTTGAGCTTGAAGTATGAACCCCGAAATATTAGTAAACTGTCACATAATTGAATAAATTACTCAAGCAAGTAATTGGGAACTTGCTTAGAGCATCTCCATAATTACGGATGTTGTTTAGGTCGAAGACATATTTCGTGTGTTTCGCATTGAAAAAGCGAGGACTCAGATGAGAACTTACTTCCGTGTCACCGCTTGTTTCCGGTTCAGTCACGTTGCGTGAAAATGTAAAATTCAAAGATGAAAAACCCCTGATTGAGAATGTTTTTCAAGGTGCTCATTCGTTTTTCAAGGTGCTTGTAATCGTACTTTTCGGTCTTTCTGATTTATTTCGACAGGTTTTTGGAAATGATGTTTTACGTAAAACAGTTGAATTCATTATTGTGTTTTTTTAGGAAGAATCTTTTCAATGCACGCGATATTTAGCATAATGCAATGTCTGATCTGTGCGCTCTTGTGTCTGATTTCGATACACTTCTGAACCCAAACTTCAAAGAAAATAGGTCTCTCGAAGTAAAAATATAAAACCATACCATAGTTTTCTATCAGAATGTGCAATAATATAAAAATGGAGTATTTGATGTTAAATTATATTTGACTAATGTATAATATGTATTTGAAACTAATTTAGTGACGCGATAGGTACAATCGATGGTCACCCAAGAGACACTAAGGAATCATTTGAACCCAGGTGCAAAAGTTTGAAATTGCAGGGAATTAGATTTTTGCTTCAACTGACTGAAATGAATACTGTGCTTTTTTACGAAATCCAATAATATTGTCATTACTAAAACAGTTCTAGTAACAATTCTAGTAACAAATCCAGAACTACTTTAATTTTCGCTAACATCTTTTCCACTACAAACATCAATCATGTATATACAGTTCCGCTAGACTCACAAGACACAAGCACGATTCTCTCCAGACGCTACAATTCGTGCAAACGATGTCATGGGTGACTGATCACTCGGAAACCGGTGATAGAGGGTGCATATATAAACGCTTCGCACCACAAGCAAAGCATCACTCTCGCTCCGTCGCCCAAACAGTCACTACCTCTCACAACAGCCCCATCGCCAACATGCAAGCAATCACCATCGTCACCATGTTGGCGCTCGCCGCCACTGCAGCCCTCGCCGGACACATCGAAGACCACCATCACCACAGCATCCCTTACAAGTTCGCTTACGAAGTCCACGACGGACACCACGGTGACCTCAAGAGCCAACACGAGAGCGGACATGGAGGACAAGTGAAGGGCTCCTACAGCCTGGTGGAGCCTGATGGTCACGTGCGCAAAGTGGAATACACGGCTGACAAGCACAACGGCTTCCAGGCTGTGGTGACCCGCGAAGGAAAGACCACTCATCATGGCTACGGTGATCTGGACGGCAACGGTCTTGGTGCTGGCAATGGAGCCGGTTATGGCGCTGGTATTGGAGCTGGTGCAGGTGCCGGTGCCGGTGCCGGTTATGGCGCTGGTATTGGAGCTGGCTACAAAGGACACGGTGTGTCGTATGGAACCATCTTGGGCAAGGGTCTTGGAAGGGCATCTGTGTCCATTGGCCACTAAGCCTACTAAGTCATCTGCAAAGGTATTCTACGAAGCAGTGAACACGTAATGATGTTGGAATGTGTTCAGCCGAGTCGATGTGAGCTACGTTCCTATCCAACCCTGTGCCTTTCAGAGGGGCCTGGGGTGAGGCGAGAGTGGTCACAACACGTCGCAAGATCTTTCCTAGTTAAGATGTGTGGCGTTTCTCCTCCTACACCGCGACTGGGGCGACAGGATGTGCGGCGTCGAAGTCGCCTGAGTGCCTTTTTGTATCATTAAGGGCTGGTTTCCGGGTCTTTGTACTTGAGTTTTTGTGATGATTTTTGTTCTTTGTTTATGAAATGAATAAATTCTTCTCACAACAATTTATTGCTTTATATTTGGTGTGTCATAATTTTTAAAAATTCTGCCTTCCCTTAAATTAAATGAAAAATAATTGAAAATATAAAGAAAATATAGTTCTTTTGCGTGTTCTTTTAGTTCTTCATACTCTACATTCACAGGGAATGTCTTTTGTTATTATGACATGTGTTTTTTATCGTTTACTCTACGTAATTGAAGAAGCATTTAACTTTTATATATTTTTTTCAGTATTAGTTTTTATAAAAATCACATTTTAATAAACATCCGACACTAAATGAGGCTTATTTCTCTTTTTTCTCTCTTGCCTTTAGAATTTATCATCAATGTCCGTTGTTACTTTTTCTTTTCGTACTTCTTGGAGATATTTCTCACTGCATTATAATATTCTCTTTATGTTCTGGATGTTTATTATCTTGTTGAAATATTCCTTATATCGTCATCCCATACATCTCAATGTGAGACATCATTCTGAGGGAGATACAAGACCAGGAATCAACGTCTCACGTTGCTTTACGAGAAAATGAACAAAACGTATTTTTATTACACTTTTTTCTCAATTTTACAGATCAAATATTTCAATCCACTCCTCATACAAATGCACGAGGAATAATACATTACAATCTCTCTTTCTGTTGATTTTTCCAAAATTGATATTATATAATAATATTATTAATAAATTGAAAAGCTGATTTTTTTACAACATTAGTTTAGTTCACAACACGATTTTGCTAAAGACTATTATAACACTTTTTTGCAAATACTTTTCTTCAACGAAACTAAGAGAATATGATATTTAGCAATATGTACAGAGTGGCAAAGTAGTACACTCCGATTTCCAGAGGGATCGCCCTGAACGCAGAAGCTCGTACCAAGTAGCCCTTGACGTTCCTGATGAAGAACCGCGTCCGGTTGTGAACCCGGGCCAAGTAGAAGCGCATTCTCCTCACCCAAGGCATGTTTCGAGGATCTACTTCTTCGATGGCAGCGAAACCTTGTCCTAGGTCGGGGCTGGGTAAGCAGCGCTTTGCGCCAGCGTCGTACAAGTGGCCCCAGCTGCACGCACACGTGTACGCGCCAGGCAGATTGAAGCACGCCTCCACGTCGCGTTCGCACGTGTGGTTGGCAGCACTGAGGCATTCGTCTACATCCACACACATGCGATAGCGTGCGTCCCATTCGAATCCCGGTTGAGAGCAATTGCATGTCATGTTCCACTGGAATGATTTAAAATAAACGAAATGAAAATTAACAACAACGGATCCTCATGGCGTCTCAAAATCGGTCAATTAAGGAAAGATTTACTGTACGCAATTAAGAAGCTCACATCATTTTTTAATCTCTTGTACGATACTTGTTACAAAAATTGTGAGTATATGATGAAAAGTTGACTTTGACTTTAGTCCTAAACATAATATTTTGTCGTCTTCGCAGACTGAAGATTTCTAGGGAAAATTTGAATGTAGATGACGACTGAATGAAAATACTCACTTCTTCTAATTTTTAATTTTATGTCATAAGAATTATACTGAATCTATAATAATGGGAATTTAATTGTTATTTAGTCGTACGCACGTGGTTCAGCACCATAGACACGAAGTCGGCGTTGCGCGAGCGCTCAAAGGTGCAGCGGCGGCGTCCTCCATGAGGAGGGTTGGCAGCGAAGCAAGGGTTGGCGGGCGCCGCCCAGCATTCGTCCGCGTCACGCAGCAGGCGTTGAGGGCAACACGCGTCGGGGCAGAAGCTGTACGTGGCGCACGCGAAGGGCTGCTTGTCGTCCGCTCGCACGTCGCCATTGTGGGCTCCCGTCTCTCTATCCAAGCATCTGAGAAGTCATTCCAAAAAGCTCCAAAACTGCTCGCTTTTTAGGATTTACTCATTTCAATCGGAAGAAATAAAACAAAATAAAATAAATAATCGCATTATTGTTTTATTTTTAACAACCATCAGATCCATCACTGTTACTTCCAGGTTTTTCACGTGAAGTGGGCGGTGAGCTTTAGACTGATATATCTTGTCGTCATTTAACTAAAATATTTACTTCTTCGGTGGTTTATATTACTTTGTGTTGCAATAAATCAGAGTAGGAGATTCACCTGATTCCGTGTTACATATACACACACCTTTCCTTCGACGAGGCTTTTGCTTCTAGTTGAATTCAAAATCTATCGAGACGCGAGCATTTTTCAGTTGGAATATCGCCACTAAAGTATTTTCGATCACGAAACCTGACTTGGAATGTATCTTTTGTTTGTAACTGCTCATTCGACAATAAATTTTTTAAATTCTTTATTAGTAGTAATAGTCAAATTTTTACATTCTATTTCCATTTGACTCGGAGAGTTCAGAAGCTTAATTCATATATTAAAAGCACATTACTGGACTTTATCATTAAAAATATATCTTACAAAAATCTACTTCTGATTCAATTCAATATTCGATTAACCATCAACACAAATGATCTACCTGGCGTGATTGTCGCACCCCTCTCCAAACATGGCGAGTTCCTTCATTTCACGCATCGCGAACCAACACATGTAATAGCTGGCGGACGTCCTCCACTGGAACCTCTCCAGAGGCCCCATGAAGGGCACTCCGCCCACGTAATCGAAGTTATACGCCTTCACACACTCCGCGTCTATTCTCGCGATCTCCTCTCCGTCTGCCCTTTCATCCAGTTTGCGTTCTTTGATGATTGTGGTTGTGTCGTCGGCGCGTGTCAGCTCCGCCAATTGCACCTAATTAACACATAACTCTCACTTATCCTTCAAATGAAGTTTACAAAAAATACAAATGTGTGTGTATATACATTACATTACAATAAAATAAAAATAATCGCTGATTTACGTTTAAAATCCTTGAAGACTCATCCATTCCGACAGCAGTCGCTTACAATTGTTTGTAAACAAATTCAGACAGTCATTTGTTTCGCGTTGTTTTTGACAAAAGTTTAAATGAAGTCGAACATTTGTTTTAATGTTTCGATATTATAATAATCTTTCACATCAGCGACAAATTATGATAAACTGTTTAAATTATATTTACAGTTGTTTTTGCACCTACACACGAGATCGTTCGGCGAAATTCTCACGTGTCGATCAGGAAAAGAAACTTTACAAAATAGGAGGAAGAGTTGATTGTATCGATGATAAATTCAGATATATAAAATTATTTTCCAAGGAGAAACGTTGGAGTAAATATTTCAATATTCAACTTCGTATTGAAATAATGCTTCTAAAGATCATGCAATGTTAGCTATTGTTACCAACCAAAATCAGTGCAGTTTAGTCAGACCTCTTATACTTTTCAAATTCACAACATTTAAATATTTTTGTTTGTATTAAATACGTTTCGTGTTATTTCTGGTGAAAATTACATACGAAGAAATTCGCTTGAAAATTATATTCTGAATCTACAATTGAAAAGAAAATAGTAATAGAGGTGATGAACTACGTTAAAGGAAAATGATTCGAGAAAAATAATTTATTTTAAAGATAATTAAAGGACGTGTGTCAAAATACTAGCTATCAAATATACTCAATTTAATACATTTTGAGAAAATTGTCCCTCATTGACTAAATTTCAAATTGTTCATGGTAAAATATTTCAATTATTATCACTGTGAAGAATAGTTTCTACCCATGACAAAATATTTGAGTTGTTTTACTTTTGTACACTTACAAAAGCGTAACTTCACTCGTAGCTTCGTAAGCGATAGAAAAGGCAAATTAAACATCGAATAACAAAATATCACTTATTTCTTTTTATTATTAGAAACAAAGAAGTGCGATTGATATTCATTAAGTAGAAAAGGAATTGAAGGTGGAATTTTCAAGTCAATTTTAGTAAACCAGTAACTTTCCTCTTGAAAGAACATCGTTTACTTTTGTCAAAGGTGATAGTTTCAAATGTAACCGAGAAGAGCAGGTGCGCCCACATTTGTAAGAAAACAACATAATGTCAAAGGTTTTGAATTGTGTTGTGAGGAAGGCGCGCCCTGCAATAGTCCCAAGGTCAAAGTTATCCGACTTCATCCGCAGAAGTTTTCGCCAAACCCTCATAGAAAACGCTTTAAGACATTGAGGAATGAATGAACGAAATAGCAACGGGAGTCTTCGTACCTTCTCGTGCAGGTACTGGAGACACGAGTCAAAATTCTCATCGCAGTTTTTCCGCACTTCCCAATGTAACATTCGTAATGGGGGGATGGGAAAGTTGCCCACAAACTCTTTCACTATGGGTTTATCCGGTGTGTAATATCTACGATCGAAATCATTGAATTTATGAGATCTCAGATAGAAGGCTACATCTCGAATCGCTTCCGTCACCCACTTGCGGTCTTCGGGGTCGCGCTTCTCGTCGTCGTCGTAGACGGATTTTGCTCCTTTTTCATCAAAATACTCGTCAATGGCCTCCTTTTCTTCGTCCACTTCGACTAGTGATTCAACATCACAAAGAGAACGCGTCGTAAACAGCAAGAACAGAAGACAGCTGGTACACAAAACAACCATTGTTTCTGATGCGAGGTCAACGCCATCTTCGAATGATTTAACCAAAACACGCTCTTCTCTTTTGTCTGATTTTACTAGCAGTTTACGCAAATAAATATTTAGGCAAATAACGATGTATTTGTAAATTTAAAGATTTATATTCGAAAAATATTTTCATCGATGTAAGGCCTTACTAAAGTCTTTGCTCGTTTGGTCATTTAATGGATGTAACATTTTAGGTGTAATTTAAGATGATATTAAATGCTGATTAATTCGTCGAAGCCAAGTTCATTTTACACTGCCCATGAGCGTTAAAAAAGACAGGCAAATCATGGCCTGAAAAATTAATTATTACAATTATTTTTACTTTCTCAATTGTTCTATCTCCAAACGACGTAAAATTTAAGAAAATGTGGTGAGAAGCACCGGGGCGATTGCGTGCGATTAGGGAAGAACTGTTGCAATGTGAATTCCTGAGAGGTTGAGTCGTGAAGGAGAAACGCACTCGTCCGATCTCCCTGCTTCCTCCATAAAGCGCGGTGCGCTGCTTATTAGCGTCTGAAATAGTTTCTGTATCCGAAATCCGGTTATTAAAATCTCGCACGTGTCTCGTAATTAGATCATCGTCTTCTAAGACAATTCGCTACATTACAAGATGTTGCTAATTAGACATTTTGTGGTAAAGGAGAAGTCGCTCCATCACGCTCTGCTTGAATGGAACATTTCATACTCTCAATTCCAAAAGAGTAGTTTACAAAGCACAAAGCAATTTCTGACGCTCAGACTCCAGATGGAGATAATCTGCCCTTCAACTTCTATCGACACTTCTTCTCGAAATGAAATGAACATCATAAAGCTCAGGAGCCATTTCATTACATGTCGAGTCGAATCAAGGAGTCAAAGCTCCTTGGTTGTTTTTTTATTATTATCTTTACGGACTGAAACACGGGACGAGGATCTCAGTCTGATTCATTTCAAATACCAACGCGAAGCAGTTATAATTTAATTATAGAAGAGTTGTTAGAGTGACAACGATGGATAAAAGGAATGTTCCGAAGATTCAAACAAATTCTCTAAAATGGCAACGAAGCGAAGACGTGAGTTGCCTGCTCACCCTCGCTTTCGAAATCTGCAGTTTCCATGCGATTGTAATAATTATCATGTCACTCAGCCAATTGGATCTGCCTTGCACCCTCGAGGCGAGAAAGTGAATAACGAAACAATTCTATTATTATTATTATTATTATTATTATTATTATTTTTATATTTATCTCTGGTATCTTTCTTCCAGCCAGAAATGAACCACATTCCTGGAGTTGGATATAATCCATATAGCAGCTACAATAGTTCCCAACAGTGCTGTTTTTTTGAATTTCATTTAGATTTAGATTTCCTGGTATTTTCTGTATATATTGCTCTATTGGTGTATTGGTAGTTCCTAATGCCCTTATTACTACTGGTTTGATGTCTGTTTCTGAATTTCTATTTTTTCAGCTTCTTTTTGTGAGATGTGCAAAATATCTATTGATCGACGCGTTTTGTCTCAAGTGTTTCGCACTATAACATCAGGTTTCTTAGCAGCTACTGATCTATCAGTTACTACTCGCTGGTTCCAAATGATAGTTATGTCTTCTTTGGTCGTAACTGGTTGTGGGTTACGTTCATACCACTTGTCGGTTACACCTGTCTTGAATTCTTTACATATTCTGTAGTGAACAATTTTGCAAACATTATCATGGCGGTATATGTATTCATTTTTTGTCAGTTATTATTATTATTATTATCATCATCATTAACTATTTTCACAACTTGTAGTTGGGTTCAGGCAGTGCAGGGAACACCAATCATCCTCACCTCAAGCAATGTCACANCAATTTTGCAAACATTATCATGGCGGTATATGTATTCATTTTTTGTCAGTTATTATTATTATTATTATTATTATTATTATCATCATCATCATCATTAACTATTTTCACAACTTGTAGTTGGGTTCAGGCAGTGCAGGGAACACCAATCATCCTCACCTCAAGCAATGTCACAATTTAAAAACCATCTACAGGGTTAAAGATGGCTGCTTTTTGTAAAATTGTAAATATATTTTTGGGGAATTGAAGCCGATTGATGCAGACTGTGGTAGATGGAACTACAGGGACTATAAATACACACACTTCATATTCCATAAGCAAAGAATCTCTGTTTTCAAGTCTTCATATTTCTGGATTTTATCATTGGAAGTAGTTTGTAGGTTGTAGGTGTTGTTTACTGCAATATCTATGATGTGTGGGTTTTTCTTAAGTTTGTCTATTAGAATAATATCTGGCATGTTGTGATGTATTGTCTCGTCGGTGAGAATTAACCTATCAAAATAATTTATTATTATTGTTAAAGGTATGAAACAATTGATAGTAATTAAAATGTAGAACAAAGCAAAGAAAAGGATCTAAAACTGCAGCAACTGAAGCAACAAAAGACATTTTACCTTGAAACATAAACTCGGCATTGACAATAGATGTATCAAACGAATCATGACGTAAAACAATAGGAAAGAACACAAAATAACACACTATTCAAAACACTTCACTGAAATGACGAAAATAAATTTGATATTTACACGCATTGAATGAAGAGGTCAAAAGTAATCTTAATTAATGCTGCCGCAAATATATTTTCAACATTGCAAATTAAATTTCTTTTATGCTTAAATTGAAATATAAAACAGACTTAATAATAAAAAAAGAATGAACAAAGATCATAATGATTTGCAAAAAAAATCCGAAAATAAATTTAGCAATTTGAGAAATTGTTATATTTTCAACAGTAATTGTATAACACGACTTCATTAATTCACAGTTAATTGTTTTTCAGATTCTCAAAGTTTCAACCTATATTTTGGCCATTATGTAGTTTAGTTAAAAGGTCTATTACACACAAATTATTTACCAAAGATACATGACAAGAAATTAACTGTTGTTTTTCGTGAGATTTTATCTTAATTAAGACAAGCGAAATATGATGAGCTACAGTAGAAATTCGTTAGCGATTCAGCTACGGTTGGTTGCTCGACAGGAAAAAAAGCTCAAGAGCAGAGTTGTGAGTATAAAAACCGTGTGAAATTATAGCAAAGCATCACTCTCGCCCCGTCGCCCAAACAGACGCTATCCCTCACAGCAGCCCCATCGCCAACATGCAAGCTATCACCATCGTCACCATGTTGGCGCTCGCCGC
>NNCF01142559.1:5010-27591 GCA_002313205.1 Laupala kohalensis
AAACGTTGGTAGTTTTATCTACTAAGACGCGGTTTGTCCCGAACAAACAAGTTCACAATAAACTTTTTGTTTCAAAAACTAAATTTAAGATTCCTCGAGTATTTTTATAAATTTTATTTCAAATTTTCTTTTGTATGGAATAGTTGTTGTATGGAATAGTTTATAATACACTATAAATTTACACTATATACATACAGTGTACAGTATGTAATCTGTATTTTATTTGTTTAGGTAATTAAGGTTTAATTGAAAATAATTAACTAATTATACACCGTTTTTGCTGCATTTGTCTCGTTATCAGACTGATAATAGGAAACCCGGACGTGTCCGGTTTTCTATTTCCTCTCTGTACCTGTTACATCATAGTTTTATACCTCGTACTCTTGTGTATTGTAGTTCTAGATCTGAAATGTGTTGCGCTTAGGTATACTAAAATAATCTCTTTCAACTGAACATCCCTGAAATTGAAATCCCACATTTTCTCTCTCTCCATATCTTTCTTATTTTCTCTTTTTATATATAATACTAGCTATCCCTGAAATATTGAAACATGTTTCCTCATTTTCTTTGAGGAATTTGCATATCTACACTCCAAGAGTGTGCCAGTGCGAAGGGGGCGCCACAGACATCTTCCAATAAAGAATTATCTGCATCGCTAATTTTGACATGCAGAGTATTTTATAACACAGAATTTCCTGCTAAATTCAGGAACCTTCGAAATTCTTTATTTGATCAATCAGAGAGCTTCTCGTAATAAATCTATTTCTTCTTTCCCCTGTCCTCTCAAACGCTAAATTACATAATAAAAAATAACTCTTCATCCTCACATTAAACAAGTAAATTTCAGACATCTCCTCTCCTCTCTNCAGAGAGCTTCTCGTAATAAATCTATTTCTTCTTTCCCCTGTCCTCTCAAACGCTAAATTACCTAATAAAAAATAACTCTTCATCCTCACATTAAACAAGTAAATTTCAGACATCTCCTCTCCTCTCTTAAAATTAACCTTTCAGTACCTGCCACACAGCACAGTAGATGACGTCAATGGACAAACCCTGAAATCCACACTAAAGCACTACGTCGCTCAGATAACGGCACATTCATCACCCTTCGCATCAATGGTGCACAGGTACACAGTTGATTTTCCTAGTTAAAAAATTGTCTTTCTAAATTTTTTTATTTTTGTGACAAAGACGAATTAATATACCCATCAGTCATTACATTCGCAAGATTGCTTTTCATACGCATTTGCTTCTTTGGTAAAATAGATTTTCCTGGTTGAAAATTCTATATTCAGTATTTTTTATTTTGTGGCAAAGAGTAATAAAATTTTCAAAATATTACATAAATTTTCGTCAAATCTAATATGTTAATCACATGTATGTTATATTAATCAAATAAGTATATTTGCTATATACTTGTTTGCTTTTGTAACCGCACTGATCATGGCCGCCACGTGACCGAAAAGGTCTTGTGATTTAATAAATCAAAAACTGGATAATACGACAACACATTCTTTATTCAATATTGATATGTGTTCTCTCATATATCTTCAGGGCACAATCTGTCATTCCTATATTTTATTTTCTTAACATTATATTTCTATTTGACATATATTTAAATGTTATCTAGTAAGTATGATATATTATGGTATGGTATGAGTCTCGTAATATATTTTAGTTCGTAATTGTTTAATACGTTCAGTGTAAAATTGATTACTTTTTTTTAAATTCATATAGAATTAGGTGTCATGACAGAAGAAAAGGTTTTATGACCGGAATAAAAAATACATATTTTGATATAAAAAATGCATGCTTTGAAATATAAAATTCATAATTGTAGGAAGTGGTGGGTTCATGTACCGACCCTCCGAACACTGTCGCCTACGCAGTTGTGCGTCCAATGTTTGGGTTGGCAGCAGCGATTGTGCTGGTGGCAGCGGCGGCGTTGGCGTTGGCGCGCGCAGACACGCGTCGTTCTGCGCACGGCCGTGCTCTTGTCTGCCATACTTTGTGTCTAGCGGCAGCGAATATTCTGCAGGTACGTCACGAACCTACATCATAGAATTATATATAGTCCTCGCGGCACGTTGGAAAATAAGTAAAATACACTCCGGGTTCTTCCCTGGTATTCCTCCTGGTAGAGACGGATTTTACTAGTTCACTAGTCTCTGGTGTAGGGGCGGCGTCTATTCAAACAATAAATCTTGGATTTAGCGATATTTTATGTACAACCTTATTTTAAAAAAAACAGGTAAAATAGAGAAGAATGGGTAAATAATAATAACGAATGACAAGAAATCACGGAGGAAGTTAACAATAGAAGTAATGAAGGGATGATAGACACTACGGGAGAGAAGCAAAAATTGGCGACTTACGTACTATTACAACTGCAATGTGGAATTTGCAAGCGAAGACAAAAATTGTTTAAACCAGGACTAGTTTTACTCGAGTTTTTCAAAGGACGTGAGGTTTTGAAATCTTACTTCAAAGGAATTGGAGGATAATATNTTTAAACCAGGACTAGTTTTACTCGAGTTTTTCAAAGGACGTGAGGTTTTGAAATCTTACTTCAAAGGAATTGGAGGATAATATTTTAAATCTTATTTCAAACGTATAAATAAGATGCCATTTGAAACGAATTGGAAAAGACGAAAATAACATTTGCCTTTGGGAAAAGACTTGTGAAAAACCGGGTCACATTATGTGGAATGGTCTATATTACGCACAAGAACGGGCAGGGTTTCTAAAAATGTAAAAAGACGTTGACATACTAAAAACTGGAGACTGTCGGGCATTAATCAATTCAGAGATAAAATATAATTTATTTGAGGAATATGTTAAAAAACTAGGAGAAATATGATTAACTATAAAATGACAAATATACAGACGATTACCACCATCTAGAAGAAACAGCCGCTTTCTTGAGTACAACGCATATATACGCTTGTACAGGAAAGGCAAACCGGTGCCTTGAAGTCAACACCAATAATAGAAGTAACTGAATAGCAATGACTAGATCCTCGTATTCATATGTTAAGGAGACGAGGAGACCGAGTGGTAGAATAAAAAGAAGGTCTGGCGGCAAAAGAATAGTAAAGAGATGTTACTAATGAAGCAAAATTGCAATGTTGTCATATGTCTGCTGCTAGGTTCCCGTAGATCCCATTCCTGACGGCATGTAGTGGCACCCAGAGGAAGTCTGTTATAACCCGGGGAAAAGCTAAGTTTAGACATCTTTATTGCAGTCAAAGCACTCTGTCTTTGGCAAGTTACAGTTGGTTAAGGACGGAGGTCTACAACAAGTGGATAAGAACACTATATTATCAGTCAGTTTAGAAAATTGAAAACGTAAAGCTCTTTTTAAAACCAATTCATGCGGATCCAAAAACATTACAGTCTTATCGATCCATCACACCTGTCCATCGATCCTGTCGTATGGAAGACTGTTATATAAAATAATGACAACGAGATTAGTAGACCATTTGAAAATAGCAACACAATTAATGATAAGTAATTTGAATTTAGAAGAGGAAGGAGTGGTGAAGATGCGGAAATGGATGATTTAACATACGTGAAAGAAAGATAGAAGAAATATTCTTTAGTGTTGTTACTGAAATTCAAGTGGCGTTTGGCAGTGCAAACTAGCTAGTGATAATGGAAATGTTTACAGAAAATGTTGTTCCTTCATATTAAAAAAAACCATCTTCATATCTCATTTAAAGGATCGCCACGTTTACATTTAAATTAGAAAGGAAAAATTCATATTGCAGATTAAAAGAGGGTGCTCCAGAGTTCAAACTGTGGAACCATAGTATGGAATATGTTATTGAATAACTTACTGAAATATTTACACGGTGAAGGNAAAATTCATATTGCAGATTAAAAGAGGGTGCTCCAGAGTTCAAGCTGTGGAACCATAGTATGGAATATGTTATTGAATAACTTACTGAAATATTTACACGGTGAAGGTTTTTCATGTATTGCCTATTTGATTGATTGGTGATTATGGTGAAGAGAGTAGGTCAGAATAAAATAGAAAGAAAAGGCAAAGCACGTTTACAATGTTTACGAAAATCAATATCAATGACAATCAAAAAAATTCCAAAAGTATGTGGTTTGGCTTTTAGATGAAATCTCGAGTGTTGTATTCGCGAAACTCGATGAAAAAAACTGAAAATGGAACGAAATTTTATACACTTTCGGAAACTTTACTTTTGGAAATATTTAGAATATGTCATAAAAATGTGAAAAGGGAAAGTATTTCAAATATATAAGGGATGTTAGGAACCGGGAGGGAAATAAGAAATCGTTTACGACAAACCCATATCTGTTGGAGTTCATAACTCAACACGGTAATTTCTGCATATATTTATGTCGAATCGAATAAGAAGAGACAGGACTGTGATTTTGTGGACTAGGAGAGAGAAGACCACCTACTGTGAGATAATGAACTGTGTAAACAGGAGAGAAGAAGGTTTTTGGGAGAGCGTGGGAAGGTTAAAATCATCAATTACAAAACGAAAAATAGGTTAATGATTTATTTGAACTATGCAGGAGAACTGGAGACTTACTAGACATATTTAAGACAAATGGGTGAAACGACTGGTAGAATGATGCAACTCCAGGAAGCGAAAATTGGTAGAAAATGGAAAAACAAGTAACACATAATTATAAAGACCCCTGAATAACGTAGTTGAAGACGGGGTTAAATTAATCGACTTAGTATAATTGAGACTTAGTAAGATGATATATAAAATAAAATAATATTTCAATAAAGAGAATGTTTGGCATTACAATTACTGGCATCGAATTTGCAAGTCAGCTGATATACGTGGTAGCATCCGAATGTAAACTCGCTAGGGACTCGCTGACATGTGGAAAACGCCCGTTTGTCTACAGCAAGAGGAAGTCAGCTCCTTCGTAATGCTAGTAATGGCTCCTGGACTTCTCCCTCATTACTGTTCTCGCAGAAATTACAAAAGTATATTAATACACAGAAGTATCTGGAATTGTGCATTCATTTTCTGAGTAATAGGATGCTGCCAATAAAACCAATTAAACAATGAACGTTAGTGCATAAAACATGCGTTGATGGTTTCTTATTGTTTCATCTTTTACCTATATCTTCCCGAGAAAACATTTAAAAAATGCATGTTTCTGAACTGCCGTCTTATAGGTAGGACTTCTCGAGAGAAAATAGTACTGCACTCATTAAAAAATTATGGTGCTTTAGCGCCTCTAACCATGATAGTAATCTGAGGGCATGCCTTTCTATATTTTTTGTGCTTCGAGTAGATCGATTAGACTAGCTGCTTCGCTTATCCTTTTTTTCCTTGGATTTTACTTGGATGAGCCAGAGTTTAAACCACTGTCACCAGAGAAGCTGTGGCTACACTCTACGCCACGAGTCGTCAAAACAACAAACTAAATATATTTTTTTCTTAATATTACATTTATTGTCGAAAAAGCAGTACAACCTGCGTATGACCATGAGGAGGACAATAAACTAATTTACTCTCCGGAAGCAAGCAAGAGGCCATCTCATCTATTCCGATCAAGGGCCCTGAGGCAGACTTAACATCAGAATTATTTAGTCTAGAAATAGTTTTTTGAATAACCATGTATATTATAGGTTTTAAGGTTATAGTGCCACACATGGTTCTAAAAATGTGAAGTGGATTAAAATGATTCATAATTATCCCTTTGACTTCCGTAATAACCAGGTAACTGCGTTCTTTGAAAATAAGGAGTATTAAAAAGTTTTTTGCTAAGTTTCATTTGGATTAGTCTAAACGATCCTCAAATGTGCATTCTTTTCGAATAGACTAGAGAAACTTAACGTACAAATTCTTAAAACACACATTTTGTGCAAAATATTCAAAACTGAAAGAAATAAAAGTACCCAAGTAACTAATGTTCTTCATTTTTAATGACAAAGAAATCAATAATATTTGTAGTTTTTATGACAAAACCTACAAATATACTTAAGTACTAAGTACAGATAAAAATTCGTTCAAATGCGTCAACCTTTTTGAAAATCTCAAATATTTTTCTGCGGCTAAAACACATTGTCTATGGTATTTTTAAAGAGGTTCATGACCCCCATGACCTCCCTCTTGCATCCGCACCTGACAGTACCTGTTACAAGCGAAGCTTGTAAGGAGCGTGTGACCGCTGCTCAGACCGCGAGCAAAATGATGAAAAAGGAACGAGGACGTCCCAAAGGGTCAAAGAATAAAGAACTTGAACATCCACAGAGTGTAGACAACTCATCAAAAGATAAAGAGGTAGTGCCATGGCGAAGTAAGAGAAATACGTCGCTTCAGTAAGCTAGCCAATAGTAGACAATTGCCTGGGGTTGTGGAAGTCTCCTATATACACTCGGCCAAACGACATCTCATCGCCTAATCATCTATTTCTCAAGGGATTCACAAAACGATCACAGCTCCTGATCGAACAGAAAGAGTCTTGTCCGCAAGATGTTAATGGACCTTTTAACTGTACATGTTACTAATGTGTTTTATTCAAGTTTCAGTAATATACGATCAAGAAGATTCTGTCTATAAAGTCATCAGATTCTTAAAATTCTTTGAGTTGGATACAACTTGGAGACGCCTGCAAGACAAATGTAATTCTGTATATGTAGCTATTAAGTTCTGTTATTTGTAGTTATTAGTTTTCCTTGTTCATTAAATGTTTATTTGCAAATGAATACATGTGTCGTTGATACCAGCTCTTAATCTGACGACTGATTCAGTCTCTCTTATGTTTGAGCTTAACCGCTCATAACAGCACCTTACATCAAAGTTAATGGCCAAAGTTATAACACAAAAAATTTCGAAACTTTTAAACGGTCGTATGTCGCAAAAAAACAAACAAACAACAAAGTCCACTTATCTGGAGATTACCAGAAGCCACAGACATAATGTTAATAAATTTTATGAAGTGTATGTGCGTTAAAAATTCACTATGTCGATCAAAGTCTATTTCGAAAGAATATTGTTTGCTTATTTTCAGTTCACATCAATTGCGATTACTGACTCACTCTGTAGATCATTTTCTCACAGAATAAGATCGCGTCCGGCGGTTCACCCGTGTAACAGTGGTTATTGTTTGTAGGCACGAGATGGTTCGGTCACCGCAATGGGGCTCTGTTCTATTATTTCATCCCAATCCTGCTTCTGGTGACGATCAACACGGTGAGTGTGGTGCTGACTATACGAAGAATCCGTCACTTGGGGAAAGATAGCGCCTTCGTTCAGCGTGGTGGGAGCGTCAACACCGCACTAAGCAAGTGAGTTTCTTCTTCTATACTCGCTCATACTTGTTGGGAGACTGAACCACCCCGTCATCCAGAATCCAAAAGCTGCCAAGCTCAAAGCAAAATAGTTTATCGATTTGTATCATTCCTATTGTCCTACCATTTTTATCTTCGTACTTTGACTTGCCATTTTTTGTACTTGTGCTTGCGTCTCTTTCTGTTTCAGTCATCACGGATTCCCTTCCCAAAATGCTATTGTACACCTTGCTTTCATTTCTGATACAATATATTTTGTAACAAAGAATTTCCTGCCACGTTTTGGAACCTGCACAATCCTTGCACAGGAAAACGAATAGAATGAGTAGAAAATAGGATTTCGCCTGCCAAGGACGATGCGCTGCAGTGGAGCTGACAATCATGCACCCAATCTAATGTTATCCTTTTCTAAAGAGAGTTTTCCTGTCCCTATGTTTTTCTGGTTAATGCGATATTGCTGTGTGTATGACACGAAGACTACCTCATATTTGTGCGAACGTGTTTCTCCCTAAACCAACGGCCCTGAATTTCCCTACGAGCAGCCACCCTCGATAATTGAAATGCAGGGAAGAGAGAATGTCTCGTTCGCTTTCCTGCATTCAAGTGGATAAAGAAGTCTTCCCCAACCCGTTACTTTCATTCCACACTTGTAAATATCGTGCTGATCCTTAACCTGACAACATGCTCAACCGACACCTAAATCTCAGGAAAATCACTATTTTTCATTTCTTAGTTACCAGTTGAGCATTTATAAATCTTCTACAATGCAGTCAAATCTTATGACCAGTACGTGAGCGCCGTACGGAAATACCGCAGACAGACAGCTCCGCGGGGTGATATACATTTTTGCAAACCAATACTAACTTTTGTTAAGAAGCGAATGTTATCGGTTTAGCGCGCAACACTAGTGTCACCTACTTTCGGGAGATCAGCTCACGGAGATTCTTGCGTGATGGGACCTTTAATATTCCTACACTGGGCAGCGACGTGACCTCATGAGATAAATCATGCTACTGTTTCCAACAGCAGGAAGGAAATGAAGGGCATACTATGTTCCATCTACTTACCAATCAAGTCGAGTTCCCAGATATCTTCTTGTTCTAATTAAACAAGAATATATAACGAATAATTTTCTGATTTTTTTTTCAGTGTCATGCCGTACGTGAAGCTTATGTTAACATCTGGCTTCGTGGAATTGATACTGGAAGTAACATCCTGGTCATCGCAGTCGAATAAAGTCTCAAGTTCAATAAGTCGCTCTTTCTTGGATAGAGCGTTCGCATTTCGAATGATTGCGTCAGGCTTCGATTTGGTCCGCGCCTCATGCGTGCTGTGGTTGCGCATGGGAACTTGGTGTAATGTGGAGGCGCTGTGGTCTCGCGCCATCGCAGGTCTACGCGCATTGTCAAGAATCGCAATGGAATCACTAAATCGATGTAGAAAACGCTTCATGAAGAATGGGTCGGAGATGACAACTAGCGACATTCCAATGACGTCCTTTGTGAATGATCCTCAAGAACAGAATCAATTATAGAGCGTAAAATATCGGAAGGCGACTGGCTTCCTCCCTCACTTCTTGGTTCCGAGACGTCTGATCTAGTTATGCTCTTGGACAACCACCTTTCGCTCACACCAAAAGACTTACTCTCCGCAATCGGAATGATTTATCTACTTAAAATTCTTACTGTGATTTGTCTTCCATGTAATTAAAACATAATTTTGTTTTATTTACGTTCTGCTCACAATTTCCAAAAAATATACTAATTTTTCATCTTTCCCTTAAACGGAGAAGATTAAACTACTATTGTCAACATCAAAACAATTTGCATGAAAATGATTGTTGTTTGGTATCATTTTTCTCAAAATTTTGCGGAATCCAAAATTACTATAATTATATACTATGTACATTATGTAATCAAGATAAATAAGTTAAGACTTTCAAACTTTTTTGACAATCAGTGCATTTTTATTGTGCTTTTTCTGCAACATAAGTATATGATTCGTGATTTAAGCCGTCATCAGGCGTATTCTTTGTTCCAAAAAAAATTAATCGTCCAAGAATGTTTGTAAGTCATCACTTACTTATTTTTTTGATTATTTATATTTGTTTCATTTCTTGTTTTGCCTATTGCAAACTGTCAAATAAAAGTATCAAAAATACAAATAATATTAGTATACTACACAGAGTTCTCACGAACAAACAATTTTCAACGTGTTTTTAGAAGTTTAATATGACAAATTATTAAAAAATAACTTGTCATCATTGATTTTATCCCTTTATTGTAATACCCACAAATACAAAAACAATCTCAGTGCATAGAAAATAACAATGGTGGAGGAGTACGATCTCCAACGGATTCAAATTTAAATAAAAAATCACAGTGTAAATGAGTGTCAATAAACATAATACTCCTTGAATTACAGCTCCTACAAGTTTAATATCCGAATAGTTTTTCGAAAAAAACGTAATAAATGTTGAATAAAGCATATCATTCTCGTGGTTAAGGTTTAAAAAAAGATCAGCTTTGACCTGCACACGATGAAAGTTCCCTTAAAAGTGCATTATTATGTGTGATTTGAATTTCTTATTCCAAACGAAAACTCTTCAGATTCCCACTCCACGACATTTCAGTAGCGTATCTCAGAAGGAGTAAAGGGGACAATCCACCTTATCTTGCAAGAGGCCTCCATATAAGACGTACCACTTAATCCCATAAATTTTAAAATAAAAATATTCCAATACATTTTTAAACAGAGAATTAAAGAATATTTCAGCATAATTATACATAATTCAAATTTCAATATTAATTTTCAATTTGTACAAGAAAAAAAATTAAGTCATTAGTCAAAAACCAAATTTCGATATATATTCTAATTGTGACCAGGAGTGTGTGTGTATGTTAACAAATACCCACATACTCACAAAAATCGATGTATCGATGTCACACTTGACAAAGAAACATATGGAATAGAATCCTACTGCTTATAGCGACTTCATTTACACACTGTACTTTACTTCCGAATTCTCATATACAAAAATTAAAAAAAAAAAAGTAATTTGTTTCTTTTATCTTTTTGCACATTGCCAAATAAGGTATCCGAAAGTCTCACCATTCAAGAGATACAGTAAAAATTTGAATTTAAAGACGTGTTATTACTTTCCGATCACAAAGTATATATAAGGAAAGTATTATAATCAGTCAAAACTAGATTCGATTTCTCTGAAGATTTTTACAACTCTAGGTCTAAGATTTTCATTTATTTTCTAATAAACTGGCTTGTAAAATACCAACATTTAGTCATGCAAACATGTTGTGAACATGGGGATTCCCATCCACGCTTTTGCCCAAGGTCTCAGCAGGAAATTTGAAAACGTATGGACGAAGGAGTGTTTTATACAACTCGCTTCAAAAGAAAGGAATTCTGCGAATGTATGGAGGAAACCGCACACCGCAAGTCAAAAATTTACGCTTTGTCATAAAAATTTCATGCTGGTTAGTTAGCAAAACGATCTCGGAGTACACAAGCGCATTGTAAACCGAAAGTCAATCTCGACACTGAACACAAATATAACTATTATCATCAAAATATTAACACAAATATTCACATGGCATTCAGTAAACTAAATGATTGTTCAAACTAAATTCTTTCAATTTTTTTTCTTTACAATTAATATTGTTGAATGTTTAAACTCTTAATTCTACAAATAATACAGAGCGTGTGAAAGAAAATTGTAAACTTCATCACAGAAATGAATTTCTATTCAGTATTAATCGTCTTCTGTGGATGGATGTTGCAACTTGTTTGGACATACCAAAGTTTCAGCATACCGAAATGTTGCTACGAAGGGGAAATTCTAGATTCTGACGCGATAAACTGCATAAACAAAAACGGATTTCGCAATTCATTACATGACATTGAAGTTTTCCAACCACCTATTAGTAACAATACTATATTTTGGCTGCCAGACTATTTACGTAATTTTGAAATAAGTGTAATTTATGGCTATAAGTACTTACAAAACTACGATTTGACATTCACTCAGGCTTTCGATTCTGAAGAAGCATTCAAGACATTTTATAACATCGCAGATCGGTCAGTCATTCCTATCAAACACTCATGGATATGTTTTGACCAGACTGACGATCCACATCGGCCAAGAGTTATTTTTAAGGGCGTGTTATTGGAAACAATTCACAAGTGCTGTGGTGAACATGAAATGCTTACCCCAAAAGCTGACGCATGCGTAAACTTCAGAGAGTACTCTCAGAAACACTCGTGGTTTCCAAATGCAATTTGGTCTACAGATGATTCACCTGTTCTCATCAATATTAGGAATAATTTTTTGAAACTAGGTTACAAATTTCATAAATTTTTTAAAGTTAGAGACGGTTTGAGAGTAGATTTTATTCCTGGAAAAACTAAAGAAACTACGATTCATTTCCGTGGATTCGATACGTCGGGTGTTCTTAGTGAAGGCGCAACTGATTTGTTCTGCTTCGATTTGCTTCAAGACGAAAACAGCACTTCGCAAGTTCTATTAACAGCTGTTTATCATTTGAACAAATGTTGCCCGAAAGGCGAACATTTTACAATCGGGATGGAATGTGAACGTTTCCCTGATGTGGAAGTACAAGATGTGTCCAACGAATATATTGACTGGACAGAAGATAAGAGACTCCATGATTGGATACCAAAAACTTTTAATCAAACAGCAATTTCTGTGCATCATAATACCATGTCAAAAACAATACCATACTTTCGTGTATTTCACGCGCTAACACATTTGACAAGATTCATTTTCAATGAAAAGATGTGGACGTTTGAATTTCGGAACGACAGTTTACCTACCGTTTCAGCAAATATTAGTTTTTTGAGCGGATGGAGCTTAAATGTCAGGTCTAAGCAATGGTGCATTGAACAGTGGAAAGACTTTTCCGTTATACTTCTAGGTGACGTACCTGCTCTCCCCATACCTGTTATAAAGTGTTGTGAACCGGGTCACGTGTTGTCTCCAGAAGGATATTGTGAAAAACACAACGGACAAGACTGGTCCCCAAAAGCATCAACAGTACAAGAATTGTTCAAAGGTGAAGAACATTTATTACTCTTTTTACAATATAACCTTACTTTCCGTAGTACATTGGTATCATTTCATCCAATTTTGTATAACATTTTTTAAAAATTAAATTTGTATTTTCCCTTTCAATGTGATGTGATTTATTATTATTATTATTTTAGATTTGTAGGAAATGTTATTTTAACGACTACAACGCCATCGATTGGAAAAATATTTCAGACCAACGTTATGTATTTGTTTTCGTAAAATCTCAATCTGCAATGAAAAATAGGGGTTGCTGTTATTTTTTTAAATTTACCCCCACCCAATCTTCAAATCTAGTTAAGGATGTCCAGTTATTTCAATAGCTTCTGACCCCCTTAATAGTATTATATTGTTACATGAATTTTGTTTCAACGAAGCGTAGTTTTGATTGTTATTTTGATGTCTCTACATAAATGGACCATCCTGTACATAGTGTATTGTTATTTTTTTCTATTCATAATGGTAGAAAATGTTAGTTTTTGTATTAAAATAGGAAATATTTTATGACATCATAAAGGAAACTCCTTAAACTTTTATTCTTTACTGCAATTTTTTTCAACTCATAATATAGTAACATTTATTCAGACGGAGAGCTATTTCACTACCTTCCATTTAATCTTACTCATTATTAAAGATAAATATTGATTTGTTATATTGTAAATTAAACATCTTACAAATTATACCAATGCAATAAAATCTTAAAATGTGCTTGATACATCAATACCTATAAATGAAATATAGCCTTCATCTTTCGATTTATTCACGTTAAATACATTTAAAGAATTATCTTTTCATAGGTGTAATTTCATTTCAAACAAATTTTTCTCAAACTTCTCTATATAATTTAACTCTTTTAATTTTCTTGTTTTTCTTTTATATTTATGTGGCAATAATTCATTTAATATCTGTATAATGTAAAAAATTTAAGTCATTGTTTATCTATATAATCTTTTAGGGTACATTATTTCCCGGCATAAACAGTTTCTTGAGCGCGTCAAGAAACTGAAAGGAAATTGGTTTTTCTTTATCTGGTAGCTTACTTGTAAAGTTGTTCCTTTTTTACACCAGTTAGAATTGAATATCATACTATCATCACTTTCTGTTACTTTACAGACTACAAGCTTATTCCAGAAGAAATTCTAGAACTGCCTCTGATAAGTAACTGTCCTTATCAACCATTTGGCATTTACTCACTTCATTCTTCTACTACTCTTCTTTATCACCAAAATAAACGGACAAAGGAATGGATTCAAAAATACACATGGTATTGCATCGATTATCAGAGAATGGCTGACGGTTTAAGGGTATGTCTCTCCCGAATTCAACTAATTATTTATCTTAATAATTCACAAATGCGAATAATGTTACGTAATAATGCCGTAACTCAAAGATACACAGTAGAATTTATAAAGAAAGAAATATGTTAACAAATAAATAAAGCCATATTGCCGTATCTTATCTTGATTAATCAGACCGTAAACATAAAAAGATTTCAGCATGATCATTTTGTTTCGACGAAAAGACTTCTTTATGTTTCAAAATGTTTCTTTACATATACTGCAAAACTCGAAATAGCATATAAGGGGAAGAATTTCTAGTCTATAAATTACATACAATCTGTACAAAACTTAACTGAAAATATGTACAATGAGAGAAAAAGTATACAGAACTTGTTAAATCTACTATATTTGTCTATATTCAAGTATAGAATAGAACAATATGTATCATACGAACATTTAGAAGATCAGAACAATTATTGTGTTTCCTTTCCAACAAAGTTTTGGCCACAGATTCAGACCATCGTCAGATGTAACAAATATTAACTGCAATTATCAACAGAGTAACAGAACAATTTAAATTGACAAAATATGTTTACAAAAACAAGCAGAAATCATGCCAATAATTTCTAACGTAAATTTAAACTACCTTAAACATCTTTAATATATAATTTCAGAATTTTTGAATGTGTGTTCCCTTATATCTTCAAGGTATTATCTTTTTTTATTCCCATGTCGTATTTTCTTAAAATAAATGACAAATAGAAATTCAATAAATGACAAATAGAAATCAAATGACAAATAGAAATCAAATGACAAATAGAAATCAAATGACAAATAGAAATCAAGATTCATGTATGGAATCTAATTATGCAATATTATTTCGTACTCTAGTATAAAATTTATTACAATATTTTTAAATTTCATAATGTATTAGATTTAAGTGCAATAGAGGAAGAGCAGGCTTTATGGTCTCAGCCAAATTCACAAAAAAAAAAAAAAATTATAATGCAGGAAGTGGTGGGTTCATGTACCGACCCTCCCAACGCAGTCGCTTACGCAGTTGTGCGTCCTACGTTTGGGTTGGCAGCAGCGATTGTGCTGGTGGTAGCGGCGGTGGTGGCGTTGGCGCGCGCAGACACACGTCGTTCTGCGCACGGCCGTGCTCTCGTCTGCCATGCGTTGTGTCTGGCAGCAGCGAGTATTCTGCAGGTACGTCACGAGCTCCTTCATTACGTTCTCTACACTCCTCGCGGCAACAGAGTAGTTACGAGTTGTAACCAATGGAATAAAATCTCAGCGTTGTCATGTCTGCTGCGTGGTTCCCGTAGTACCAATTTAGAACGACGTGCGGGGGCACCCAGACGAAGCCTGATGTAACACGTTAAAAAGCACAGTTAACGCAGCCTCCTTGCGGTCAAAGGTTAAAAACAAAACCTGTCCATCACTGTTGGCATATCACTTACTGCCAGTTCTACAAATCAGCTGATGTAGGCGGTAGCATTTCCACGTTAACTCGCTACGATTCCATTAACATCAGTAAAATGTCTACACCAAGAGGAAGAGTCAACAAACTCGTAACGCTAGAATGATCCCTGAACTTTCACATGGTCTTCAGGCTCCTTCCTCATTTCTCTTTTTTCGCCGCGAGTACGATAACAACATTAATACTCAAATATCCCAGAAAATACGCATTCTCTCTCTCTCTCTCTCTCTCTGCGTAACCGGATGCACCAAATGAAACAAAATAAAATCCGTACATTAGAGCATTAAAAGATGCGTTGACAGTTTCTAATTGTTTCATCTTTTGCCCTTCTCTTTTCAAAATATTATTAAAAAACTATTTGTTTCTGAACTTCCACCTTATCCGCCATGATGGGCAGAATTTCTCCAGAAAAGTATTACTGGATATAGTAAAGTACTTGATTTCAGATGCGATATAGTAAAGTACTTGATTTTTTACTTTTATGTGGCACCTTTTTAGTGGGACGTTTGCCAATGGTTTTCTTATCCACTAATGCTGTAACAATGCGAATATTGCAATAACATAATTAAACTTTTGACATGATATAATTTAGTATTAACTGTTTGTATATTATATGATGTGTGAATTTCGTAGGTAACAATGTTCTTTCTGGGCGACTGGGTGTCGGAAATTTGTTTTTACTTCGGTGAGTTGAATGTGTTTTGTTTTCCTTTTATTCTGAAACTTTGACTTTTTTTAAATTGTTGGTTTTAACTTTTGGATATTTGTTTTTGTGCGATTCAGTCTCATTTAATTTTCTCTTTCTTTAGCATATGCAATTTATTTCTTTATGGTTGCTGCAAACTGTTGGCTTACCGCCATTACTTTCAACATGGTAAAGAACTTCAGGTGATAATTTTCCTTCATTTTTAAATGAATTTGAATACAAAATAAATCGAATAATTTATTCCCCAATGTAGTATAAATAACGCGTACGATCACATTAAGCAAAATAATAATAATAATAATAATAACAACACAACTGAACCTAGCTCTCTTGATAACCCACCTGGGAGCAGGTAAATTTCAGCCACATGAGGCTGAGAAAAAGAAAGAAATAATAATAATAATAATAATAATAATAATAATACTTTTCTCAGAATGATGCAAGGGACCATTCTATCAGTTCTAATCAATAAACCCATGATGCATTGTTGTTGTTTTTAATCTGAATTTTGTAAGCGCATGCTGTTGAATACTATACAAGTAAATAAAAGAATTTTCTTGACCTTGAACGCCTTCAAAATGTGCGTCAACATTAAACACGTTCGATTTGAAACTTCAAATATCGGCGGAATTAAGGGTCACGGAATTATAAAAATCATGGACACCGACTCCACGGAGCTCGCGAAGGAGTTTGAATATAACGAACCCTCCAAAACAGATGAATTGAAGATTTTATTAGATATGTTAAATACTACTTGTTTAATTTATGAAGACGTAGTTTGTAACTCCTTTTTCGGCTATAAATTTATTTATATTTACACCCAGTGCTTTCTTTCTCTAAAAACTATATACACAGCAATCGCAATGTTAAATTTTTGAAATTAAATATGAAAAGTAACACTGGTTTACTTTTCACTCACGTCATTTATTCATGTATAAAATTTACTGATTAAACCATATCAGGAATAATTGTAAGTATACATTATTGTAAATAATAAAAAAAATATCATAAAAGCCCCTCATTGCTCGANCTCGATAGCTTAAATTCACTCGATAGAACAGCGATTTCACTCATAAACTCTTTGCTTTAACTCCAATTCAACTATGAAGAAAACTACAAATCTGACTCTTATGTGTTTTGGCAGAAAACCGCTAGGAGCGCTGGCACGTGTTGCCACTGTAAGCTCTGTGTGGCGTAGTTTCGGCACTATGTCAGCGTTCGCATGGAGTGTGTCGACTGGTCTCACAACCCTAGCAATCACCATGCATCTTCACCGAGAGTACCTCAATGTCCAAGGAATCGCTACACCCACTTTCTCGGAAACTCGAAGCTGCAGCTTGGAGGTCGATTATGAATTCATGCAATTTCACAGATTAGGTGAGTAACGTCTTCTGCAGATATAATGAATTCTTATCTAATCTAATGCTTTTCTAATCTTATTATATGCTTATTATATGCTACAGTATTATTATCAACATCCAATATTCATGTCATTCATTTGATACAACCTTGAAAGTTAATTTGTCATACAAACTGATTATATATTTGACTTCCGGTAATAACCATGTTCCTTTGCTATCTCAAAATTACGAGATAATCTATTAAAATTGTTTGGTTTTTCTTCCTAAGTTTAATTTACATCAATCTTGAATCGAAAAGTTTGTTTTTGAATTGTTTAGCAGTGCAAATTCACGTAAAATGTTTTTAAAAGGCAGTAATAAAAAAATTAAGTATCCGTTTAATAGAAATAAAGAAGTAACTACAATAAAAACTTTCTAAAATAAGTAAGTCACATCTATAAAAGTACAAATTTCAGTATTAAGATAATAGGGTAAAAATCAAAAATTAAATAAAAATAAGATCCCTAGGTAACTATAGTTCTTTATTTTCATGGCAAAAAACTATAATTATTTTAGTTTTTATTTCAAAACATAAAGCTTTATCTTAGCTACGAAGTACTAAAAAAGCAAATTATATCAAATTTAATAGCTCAATATATAACAAAAAATTCTTTTGGTATATTGAAAAGGCTCTAATTCGAAAAAAAACAAAAACGTATACTTTGCTGGATGTTACCGAAAGCCACATAAAATATTTACGACTTCTATGAAATTTGTGTGCGTTAAACATTCACTATGGCGCTCTAAGTCTAATTCAAAAGGATATTGTGTGTTTATTTTCACTTCGCATTAATTAGGATTACGGACACATCCTGTACATTATTTTCTCACAGAAGGATTTATTACTCGATGGTTCGCCCTTGTAACTGTGATATTTGTCTCTAGGAAAGAGATGGTTCGGCCACCACAATGGGGCTCTCTTCTATTATTTCATCCCAATGCTGCTTCTGGTGACGATCAACACGGTGAGTGTGGTGCTGACTATGCGAAGAATCCGCCACTTGGGGAAAGACAGCGCCTTCGTTCAGCGTGGTGGGAGCGCCAACACCGCACTAAGCANGAGCGCCAACACCGCACCAAGCAAGTGAGTTTCTTTTTATATACTAGCTCACATTTGCTGGGGGACTGAAACTCTCCGTTATCCAGAACACCAAAGTTTAAAGCTGCGCTTCAAAGTCAAAGCAAAGTAGTTTTACGATTTCTATCTTAGCTAATTTCCAACCAATCTTCGCTAATTTATCTCTGTACCTTGACTTGCCATTTTTTAGTCTTGTGCTTGTCACACATGCTGTTTCAGACATCACGGATTCCCTTCTCCAAATGCTATAGTTCACCATGCTATATTTGTGAGACAATATTTTTTAACAGACTATTTCCTATCAACTACGGAGACCTGGGTTATCCATGCACAGGAAAACATTCGTAGAATGTATACGAAAATGGGATTTCGACTCTCAAGGACAATGCGGTGTATTGAGGCTGCCATTGACTCAACCAAGCTAGATTTGTCTTGTACTACCGAGGTTTCCCAGCGCCAAACAACATAACTGTGAGTAAGAGACGAGGTCTACCTGAACTTCGAGTGACCGTCTTCCATTCTAATACAACGGCCATGAATTTCTCTTCATTCAGTCAAACCCGAGAAATGAAATGCAGGGAACAGAAATCGTCTCAAGAAAAAGTCTCTTAGATTTCCTGCTTAAAAACAAATTGTGCAATCTTTGCATGTACCGTACTTGTGAACATCGTCCTCTGATGACCCTTAACCTGACAATATCCTAAACTGACCTTTTGTAAGTGTCAGCGAAATGGATCAACTTTATTTCTCAGTCATCGGCTCCGAATATTGAGTGACCGGCCGTAAAATATTCTACAACGCAGTCAAATGATCAAACATATAAATTAACACTGAGCGGAAATATAGCAGATAGACGAACCTACAAGGTGATATATCTTTTTGCAAACCAATACTCTCTTATTTTATAAAGCTAATAGTTTAGATTTAGCACGCAATATTGGGGTCAACTCATCTCGCGAGATCAGTTAAGGGAACGTTTTGCGTGTTGGCACCTTAAATACTCCTTCGCTGAATTTACTTCCTAAGGCTGCGACTTACCCTCAGACCTCATAATATAATTCATGCTCCTGTTCCAAAGTGGGTGAACCATTGGAACAGGAAAATGACGGACATACTATGTTTAAAAAACCGCTTCCTTGCACTTACCCACCAAACTGAGTTTTCAGATATATTCATGTTTTTATTAAACTATAGTAAAAGAAGATAAAACAAATAATTATTTTTATTTTCAGTGTCTTGCCGTACGTGAAGCTTATGTTAACATCTGGCTTCGTGGAACTGATACTGGAAGTAACATCCTGGTCATCGCAGTCGAATAAAGTCTCAAGTTCAATAAGTCGCTCTTTCTTGGATAGAGCGTTCGCATTTCGAATGATTGCGTCAGGCTTCGATTTGGTCCGCGCCTTATGCGTGCTGTGGTTGTGCATGGGAACTTGGTGTAATATGGGGGCGCTGTGGTCCCGCACTCTCACTGGTCTACGCGCATTGTCACGAATGGCAATGGAATCACTGAATCGATACAGAAAACGCTTCATGAAGAATGGGACGGAGATGACAACTAGAGACATTCCAATGACGTCCTTTATGAATGATACTCAAAAACCGAATCAATTATAGACTGTCCAATACAATTATAGACTGTACATCGCAAACTTACAAATACTAGTACTGAAAATATTAGAATACTACAGATAGATCTCACAAAAACCATTTCAAGGTTTGTAATATATTTAATAAGTTAATTATAACAATTTTATAACAATTAAAGCATTGATTTTAGCCCTTTCTTTGCTGATATATTATAATGCCACAAATACAAAACCAATCTCAGTGTATAAAAAACAACAGAATTCGAAGTGAAGTACTATTTACAATGGATTCGAATTACAATAAAATATGGCAATATGTATCAGTGCCCGTAAACATAATACATGACTTATATTTCTTACAAGTATTTAGTTCCTGATAGGTATCCCAAAAACTCTATCAATTTTCAATCAAGCATATTATTCTCATAGTTAAGGCTTGAAATTTTATTCCGACTGCGTGAGATAACACTACTCACATCGCTCTCTAGGGGGTCTTTGACGGTACATTTATGATGGAACACGATTTGTGTGACGATAAAAGAAAGTCAACCTTTTATAAGTTGAGTTATCTTCGCTCAATTCGAAGCCAGGGTCACAATCATTCTTGTGGCTTTGAGTGTATATTACATTGTTCTGCGATGAATTCTGTGCTATCAACAAAAAAAGAATCCACTGAGGAGTCGGGTTAATCGGTAAAAAGCATTAAAACAACAGCAGACGGTTGTTTCTATTTTGATTTAGTTTTTTACCCTAGTTTCCCCCTACATCACCCATATTTCATCTCTTTCATCATGTACTGGAAGTCATGTATGTTATTACTTCTCCTTTTCTACCTACTTTGTCTTGTTCTTTTATCCTTTCTCTTATCTTCCTACAGTCTCCTTTCCAGTTCCATTTCAATCCGCTTCTATCTCAAGCGTTCGTCACTTAACTGCTTCAAGTGGTCTGTGCTTTGTTCTGTTTTGTTTTCTATTACTTAACTTTGCCTGGTGTTCGGCTGTTCCACGCTTAGTCGTATGTATTCAATGACACAGCTGTTCCACGCACTAACAACCTAAAAGTAGTGAAATTTTTCTACTATCCAGCCTTTACTTCTCTATTCATTAACGTAATCTCGCTCTACATATTCAACAAATTCCTCATATACTTCTGTCTAATCTACTCCTCTCATCGATTTGTCCTGTCTAGTCGTTCACAGTGAACCATGTCTCAGTGGAAACCATACCAGATACCTTGTTGCTTGTCTGTAAATTAACATTCCAGCAATATATGTATTCCACATCGTTTATTCCCTTTTGACACAAAGAAACATCATTGTTTTGCATATTACGCCTCTTCAAGTATTCATTTACTTCTAGCTGAAACTAACCACTTTTTTATACCTAAAGTTTTGCCTAATATTCTTTGTCTTCTCACGTCGGATCTCACAGCTCACATTCAATTTTACTACAATTTTTCTTTCCTCCATATCCTTTTGTTGCCTTCGATATCTCTTATGTCATCGTTCCGTTTCTCTGTTCCTTGTCGTACTCGATACTGTAGCCAATGTTCATTTAACTCTAAATCAAGTAAAAATAGTTCCAGGAAAACCTGCAGCTCTATAGTTAGGACACCGCGATATGTGCCACTCCAATGTTATAGGCCCATGACATAATGACTATGAGAATAAATTCTATACCTATTTGTTGAGGTATAGCACAACGATCAGCTGATCACAGGCCGAGAGTCTTTTGAGTTCCCGCGCAAACGAAGACGTGTAGAAGATTCGTCCTCTCGTCGCTTCAACGTAAACTTAAGCGCGTCGCTCTCTTCTCTGCTTCACTTTTCCCTTTGCTCGTAATCGTACCCTAAGGTGCACGAACATTAGGTCCAGCAAAAGTATGTAAATATTGATTTGTAAATTAAGATAATTTGGATTATATGTATTGAAACTGTAATAGCTCCTTCTGGGAAATCAATTTCATACTCAAATTTATTTTGCTGCAAAAGAGGGAGCACTTTATTTCAAGTCTTCACGTTATTTGAGTTTCAAATAGCTTTTTTTAAAATTTTTTTGTAAAGGTTGCTTAATAAAGCTATAATTTGTATACAATCAGTCAAACGAGACACACAATGAATAGCGGATGTATGCTTCCTTCCGTTTTCCCCCACATCAGCTACATTTGCGTCAGCGTCAGTTATTATTTCCGCTTCTCTCCTTGGTTTTAAGATAAGCTCTGTGGTATTAACTGTTCCTTTCGTTGGCCGTAAAAGATTCCTTCAACATATGATTATTTTGGAAGTCTGTCATCCTGCATAATAAACAAATAGTTAGGGCCAAGTGCTAAAATACATACACATATTGTAACACCAATACATAAATATTTCTTTTGTTTATTTTTTATAAAGATCTACTACTTTATTATAAGACAATAAATACATAATAAAACAATATCGAAATTGTTGGGTATATTCCATTTCGAAAAATCCTATCTTCATTTACTTGTGATCGTGACAAACCCTACTGTGCCATCCGTTCTGTTTTCCTTTTACCCTGTTATGTATTAATAAAATTGACTTTTGTACGCTCATTGTAAAATATCTTAGTTAACCAGAAAATACATAAATAATACTGAATGATTTAGACCTAAGAAAATTATATATA
>NNCF01142633.1:791-36354 GCA_002313205.1 Laupala kohalensis
CTAACTGTAGTCCAACCGCCGATCGTTTTCTTATTGACCTCTTCCAGCGCACTGATTCGTGTGTCAATATACTGTACCGTGTCATTGTACGCCTTCTGAAGATCAGCTTTGAATGAGTTGAGGAATGCGATAGTGTTCATTGTTGTGAGATAGTTAGCAACTAAACGACAAAAGCAAATGAGAATACACGAAAAATGACAACTAACACTGAATGAAGGATGTTAGTATAATAATATATTTGTTACTACGGAAGTTACAAATGAGATAATAAATAAATTAAATATACAAACAAACCGACGACAAAAATGATTGAAATAATTATTTAGGGCGACCACTGGAGATTAATTAATTCGACAATAACTACCGTATATTGTGTTAAAATGTAAATAAATACGAAAGAATCAAGAACAACGAATTGTAAAATAATGTAATAATTCTATGAATTATGACGATAACTTGGGTGCAACAATGGGGCAGGGTTTAAATAAGTAAATAAACAAACCGACAACTAAAATCACAGAAATAATTTAGGATGACAACTGCAGATAAATTAATTCCACAATAACTAAGGCAATATTATGTTAAATTGTAATGAATAACTACAAAAAGATCACGAAAACAAATGGTAAAATATTGGAATAATTCTATTTTCGACGACGAAACTTGAGCAGTGCAACAATAGAGTACGTTATTTGTAAGTTAATAATGATGTAATAGTATACGCACCAGAAAATCTAAATACAGCAAAATAATTAATTTTAATGCACCAAGAAGTTAAATTTATGATTCCGTTTGTACTTACGTAAACTTCATCACACCTTTGAATGAAGCACTGAATGAAAACAATATGAAATTATATTTGGTCCGTTGAGTTTGAAAACCTTAGGAAAACCTTAGGATAGGATAGCTAATGGAATGAGTAAAAATGCTCATGAGATTCTGAGTCAGGCTTTAATGATCTGGATGATTTGAGATGAATTGACCCCATTTTAATATTATATTGTGAAGGGAATCTCCACAGTAAAGTCTTGATATCATAATAAATAAGTTTTGCTCATGAAATGTCACTCATTTTGTGTGAAAATGTTTTCGAGGGAGGCTTCTTTTATCTTTAGTTTGATAACTGCTTGGGTGAAGATGCAAGAATTGTGTCCAAGAAAACCTTTTAGCATGGTAAATATAGAAAGACTTGTGTCAATTAATAATTTATTGTGACTAGCAGGACCAAGCTCTTGAGTTTTGAGTGCAATTTTTATTACTTACTTTTTTATTTCAAATCTAAAAATCCTTAATCAGCATAATTCTGTAAATGACCAGCAAATGAAAATTACCCAAGCAAAATTTTGAACTCCTAATAATATTACATATAAAATTTTATTGTTTATTTAATAAACTCCCTTCTCTTGCTAGGGGACCCTGGACCCCATTTAGGGCTTCCCACCACCAAGCATGCTGGTGGTCTTCATTCCAGCTAGACTCCAAACATGGGCATCTCCTGTGTGTCAACAACAATGTTATTGTTATTCACAATCCAACATTTTCTTGTGGGGCAACATCGGGGATGGGGAATATAATTATCAAAGTGGTATAAAGTGCTGGGTATGGATAAAATTATTCACTGTGCACATTTTTGAGTCAAGGGCTACATGAAGAGCTATTTTTTTATTACAGTTTAAGTATATTTAACTCTCTAAAAGTGTATAACAAAATGTGGTGCTTACCATTTTCTTATAATGATGATTGTGTAAGTGTAGAATCATTGACCTCTATTCCAACCAATATGGAATGATATTCCTTTTGATAAAAAATATTTATTTAGGAAACATTTAATTTTAGAATAATGACCTCTATCTGCGTAATAATTTATTCACTCTATTTGAAGGTTGCATTTTGCCAAAGGTCTTAAATAGAATTTAAAGAGAAAACCAAAAAATACACTCTGAATTTTATGCATACAATACAATATTGTCCTCAGTACAATTTTGTTAGTATTTTGGATACATCTCTTTAACTGTATATTAGGGTGGTTCTTAATAACTCAACATTTGAAATTTTAGAAGGGCTCCATGCCTTTTTGTTTTGTCTTAATAAAAGACTTTCATGAAAATTTATAATTTCTAAAACATATTTTAGCAGTCGCTACCATGCCAAAAAGTTATTTTTTATTTAAAAATTTTGACCCCTGATAGTGAATCTTAAAATATATTTTTAAAATGTATTTCTTGTACAACTCGATTTATTGTGTCCACAGGATAAGCGAGTGGATGATCCTCTGGCAATTACTGATGGGTATCGAAAAGCATTCAGAGAAAAAGAATTGAAAAAAGAGGTAAGTGAATAATTGCATAATAATAATATTATTATCTCACAACTTTTAACTACCTTCTCTGGGAGGAATGTTTGCATTGTCTACAGCCGGGTAAAAATTGCGATAGACCAGAACTCTAACCCGGGATCTCCTGCTATGGCCACAGGTGTGTTGTCCACTGCACCTCCCATCTTGACTCCTAGAGTCCATATAGGACATTCACCCGGCCTGTTCTGGTGAACCTGCATCACATTCCCATACAGGGGATGCCTTATGGTGGGAACTCATATATCCATTTTCCTCATAAATTCCACAAATTTTAACTCACAACTATTGCCATTCCAAGAGGTATGGCTGTAACCTACATTTGTGGTCATAGCCAGACCACAATTTTGTGACCATGCCATAAACAATGCCAACATTCCTCCCTGAGTAGGTATTTGAAAATTATGAGTTAAAATTGCATCAGATATATTGGTACGTGGAAACCGGGTTCAAGTTTCCAGATAAAGGGAGGCGTGTGTATAACTTACCCCTGTGTGCGATGTGATGCAGGTTCACTGGTACATTTCTAAAACAGATTTTAGCAGTCGCTACCATGCCTTAAACTTGTTTTTTATTTTAAAATTTTTACCCTTGATAGTGAATCTTAAAATATATTTAAAAAATCTGAAATTTCTATGGAAGATTATTTTTTTTCAAGAATTTTAATTTTTTTGAAACATTATTTTTTTAAGAACCACACTACTGTATATGGAGCTTCAGAGAACGAGAGGTATAATTCTTTTTTTAAATATGTGATAGAGACAATACTTGTCTTTTTTCAAAGGTGAGGTGGTTTGCGTCATAAAAGGTTGTGTAAAAAATTATTTGAGAGAAAATGCTTCTCTTTCATTTTTTGAATAAGGTAAGATTAGTTCTCTAATGCTGACTGATCTTAGTACTTTCTGGAAATGGCAACATTGATGGCACTATTGATTTTCTTTTCATTGCCAGTTGATGCCAGTTCAGATAACTGACACTCTACTGTAAATGTATTAAGCTTTGCCCAATAATTTAAAAAAGACATACTTATTATATTCTCATAATTGTTAAATTCTTTTGTTTTTCAGGGACATTTTATCTTAAATAATGCCCTCATTTTTAATATAATTTGAAAATCTGGGAGGTGTGCACTGAAGCCTGAATTATGATTTGTGTTGTATACTGTTATTTGTAAAGTGCTCTTTATTCAACTCTTTCACTAATAAAATGAATTAATAATACAATTTCTTATACTAAAAAACCATTTTATTCCACAAATTACACTTTTTATTCCACAAATACACAAAAGGCATCAAAAGATATGCTATTCAGTTTATAAATATAGTAAAATGGTGTCCATGGGATAATCATTTGAGTATTTAAGAACTTGAGTATTAGCGTCTTTGTACACTTCAGATGTATATTGTGTCTTTGGGAGTGTGCAGTACTGGTATTCAAAACCAGGTACTTTGGTTTTCTAGGTAAAGCCACTACCATTTGGCTGCTGGGGCCCAACTTTCTGGCCACCAGCAGTGGATCCAAGATTTTTTTTCGGGAGGAGCTTAGCTCACCATGTGATTTGGGGGTATGGAAAATTGAGATGTTCACGCTGGATGGGTTGACAAATAATGTCAACTAAAACACGAAATAAATAAAATCTTTATCAGATACAATGGAGAAAACTGATTTTTTTGCAGTTCAAAAGAGGAAGTTTTGTTTTTGTTCATTTTTAACTTGTTTGTATTGTGAAAATGAACTTTTCCTTGTACAACTTGATTTATTATGCCCACAGGATAAGCAGGAGGATGATCCTCTGGCAATTACTGATGAATATCAAAAAGCATTCAGAGAAAAAGAATTGAAAAAAGAGGTAAGTGAATAATTTGTTAAAAAATATTTTTAACTCACAACTTCTGGCTACTTACTGTGGGAGGAATGTTTACATTGTCTATGGCCAGGTGGAAATCACGACAGACTCTAAACTGGAACCTGCTGCTATTGTTGCAGATGTGCTGCCTGTTGCTTCACCCTCCTCGGCTCCTGGAGTCCACATAGGACATTCTCCCGTCCTGTTCTCTTTAACCTGCATCACATCTCCATAAAGGGAGTAGGTGATAAAGGTGGCTCCTTATGCTGGGAACACTTGTACCTGGTTTCCACATACTTACATATCTGATGCAAATTTTAACTCACAACTACTGCCATTCCAAGAGGTATGACTGTAATCTACACTTGTGGCCATTGCCAGATCACAGTTTTGTGACCTGCCAGTAAACAACATTCCTCTCTGAGTAAGTATTAAAAAATTGAGTTAAAATTTGTATCAGATATATTGGTATGTGGAAACCGGATTCAAGTTTCAAGTTATAGTGAGCCATGTGAGTGTCACTTGTGGTATGTGATGCAGGTATCTCCCTGTGTGGGATGTGATGCAGGTTTACAGGAACAGGCTAGGTGGGTGTTGTGTAGAGGCTCAGGGAATCGAGGCTGGTGATGCATTGACTATCTCACCTGCATCCATAGCCGAAGATCTCTGGTTCGAGTCCTGGTCCATTGCAATTTTCACCAGTCTGTAGACAATACATTGATTGAACATGTTCATTAATAATTTCTAGTAAGAAGTAGTGAAAAAATGTTTGCGATTGCATTGAGAACCATAAACTTCTTTATTTCTAGACCCAAGCAGGGTTTATCTTACCAATTTGGTGGAGGTTCTTATGGAAAATCTGAAGAAGAAGAAAAGATGTTTAATGTCTCAGAATAAGTGTAGTGGGCCATTTCAAAATAAAATATGGATCAACAAATTTTACACTTATAAAAGTTAATGATTTGCAAATAAAAAAAAGATAATAAAAGTGAACTAAGCAACATCTCTTATTTGTTAAGTTCTTTTGTTTTCTTGGGACATTTCATATAGAATAATGTCGGCATTTTTAAATTTAATTTTAATAATCTGAAATGTGAATACTGAGACTTAGACATGATTTATGTGAAATACTGTCATTTGAGAAATTGTGTTTTTTATTCCACTTTTGCTATTATATGTAATAAATTAATAAAATAATTTCTTATACTAAAAAACTTCTACTTTAGTTTTATGTTTTGGTACATGTGAAACTTGAACCTCATCACCAGCTAATGAAGTTGAACCCATGTGGAAGATAAGTTGCTCTCTGTTCGTATTCAGTTGTCCACACTGTTTATTTACGCAAGACGTGATTCTCAAATGGGGATCGCATGTTTTTCTTCTTTCCACATCATTGCTGTCAACACTTTTGAGGTCGTTTTCATTATGTTATGTCCGTCCATAACTCCGCTTCCGTGTTACCTGATTCTTATATTCCTGTTAGATATGAAAATATATTTTACTGTGTTGTCTGATGTGTGAGTTTTGTAGTCTTGGTTTGGAGTTAATTTTCATACCAGTTTGTGTGCCCATTTGATAGTTTGAGTGTTTGGTGTATTATATGAAGAATTTATGTTCTATACTACATAACAAATATCACTTCTTCAGTCACTTCTGGAGGGAAATCACTACCATCTTCCAGTGTGTTGGTGCCACCTTCTGTTTGTCAAAATGCACACCACTTTGTAGAACGAACTTGTGAAGGGAAACTGAGTAAGTGCACAGTGTGTAAGAAAAATGCTCGAAAACAATGTTCAGTGTAATGTTGGATTGCACATGCACTGTTTCCAGCAGTGGCATGAATGCAAATAAATATTGTAATTACAACATTCAAAATAATTTTTTAATGCTTAATTCATGAGCATGTGTTTTCATTCTACATGCCTTTGACCATGGTCCCCATATGGGGTGAAAATTATTTTCTCCAATAAAGGAGAAATTTCAATTAAAAAAAAAAAATTCATCATAATTGTTGCACTCATATAACAATAAGTAAACAAGAAAATCAAATTTTACAGGGAACAAAAATTTGGCAGTTAATGGGGAAGGAATTTGACTTGTCTTTTAAAATACATAAAGGAGCATGTTCAACTCTATATATTTTTTGAGGGGAGGGAGCAAAGTGACAAAGTTTGCCCCCACAAGATCACTTGCTGGACCCACCCCTGGCGCTACCTCACTGTTAGTGAAAGTAACCTCTTGATGACAAATTTAGGTATAAAATAACAGTTTGTGAAATTGTTGTAATGACTTATCATCATAGGATTCATTTATAATTAATCAAATACATTCTTTTAATAGAATTATATATAAAAATTAATATTATTATAGTCTCAGTTGTTGAATGTTCAAAAAAGTAATGTATCCAATAGTTGAAGTATTTACTCATTGATCACAAGGGAGCGTAGAACCAGGCATTTCTCCTAGCATTTGGACTGTATAGTATTGTTTGATTTGAATGCCTAGTACGCGATAACAGGAGGTTCCCTGAAATACATGAGAACAATTTAGGTGAATCAATGATCAATTTAGGAGAATCAAAGATTATACATAAATACTAGATAATTTACAATTCTGTGTGACTCTAAGCTACTCTTACATAAAGTGTTTGCATTCTGTGGGTAGTCATGAGTGAGTGACGTCTTTCTCAACTTCCAGCACATATTCCATATTTACCAGAATATAATCCCCACTTCTTCTTTTTTTTTTCGGAAAAAAAAAAATTATTGAACCACATAGATCATAACAATGATGTATGGCGAGTCATAGTACTAACAACAATAACAATAATATTTACATATAAGAATAACAATAATATCATAATTTTGGCACATTTAACAATATTGACTTAACTTAGGCTAATGAGAAGTTAATATAAAAATCCTATTATTTTCTACTATTACAGAAAATTAATATTTATATAGGCTAGGGTTATAAGATAGGAATTCTATTATTTTACTTTTATTTTATTAATTTATGTCAAGGTCTATATTAATGCTAAAACAGTGTAATTTTAGGTTGTTAGTTCTTTTCCTGCATCATGGGTCACCTTCTGCACCTTTGTTCTAGTGATTACCTGCAACATATTGTATGTCATACATTAGTTATTGTCATTGAGGAATTCTTGTACACTATGGTAGAGTTTCTGTTGTAAGAATTGTTTGAGTTTTGTTTTGAATGGGTTCTGTGTATTGATGTTTTTAAGGTTTAGTGGTAACGCATTGTATAGCTGAATTTTTTGGCTAAGAGTGGTAGATGGATATTTCTGGCCTGTCTAGTGTTGTGAACATGAACAGTGAAATTAAATCTGTAGAGTGGTCCTTTGTCTAGTAGATCCTTTTTTACAAAGTTCAAAATTTCTAAAATATACGTGC
Organism: Laupala kohalensis; assembly: GCA_002313205.1. Classification (NCBI taxonomy): domain Eukaryota; kingdom Metazoa; phylum Arthropoda; class Insecta; order Orthoptera; family Trigonidiidae; genus Laupala; species Laupala kohalensis. The sequence goes on from NNCF01142633.1 coordinate 8,404, forward strand.
ATGGCAGTGGAAGTATTTTCAACTTTTCAAATAATGGTTTACTTGAAAGTTTATTGGTGTCGGTAATTGTTTGTATTATTGTCTTCGGTAAACTAAAAGTTTGTTTTGTTTCTGGTGCTTGTCCCCAAAATAATATACCATATTTTAGAATGGAATGGACATTCGTAGTATACTGTTCGTAGGATATCTGCTGTGCAATTTGCTGTGAGAACTCTGATGGCATAGTTTATTGTGCTGAGTTTCATATTCAGTGTTTCTACGTGACAGTTTCATTTCATGTTATCTTGTATAGTAAGTCCCAGAAACTGTTGTTTATTTAAAGATGAGGTGGTTACCATTAAATTCAATGTTAGGTGTGTGCTGTTTAGATGAGTGAGGATTACGGGAAGAAACTATGCAAGTTTTGTCAGTGAGTTTATTTTGTTGGAACTATTATATTAGGGTGGCAGTTGTAAATTTGGTAGTGTTAAGTAAGTTTTCAGCAGTGTTGGCACAGAATAAGATGTTTGTGTCATCAGCAAAAAGTACAGTTTTGTAGTTTTTGATGATGGATGTGATGTCATTAATATATAGAAGAAATAGTATGATGTCATTAATATATAGATGTCATTAATAAATAATGAATAAATGATGACATTAATATATTGATGTCATTAATAAATGATGAATAAATGATGTCATTAATATATAGAAGAATTCTTAGTGACATGCATGGGCTGAGACCGGTTGAAGAATATGTTGTACTTGCTATCTACATTAGTGGTTTCATAAACCTGTGTCCATTTTTCATTATTTAGAAGTGTTAGAAGTGTATTTAAATTTGTGGAGTTAAATGTTCTTCTGTTAGTTACTATGGGGTCTTGTGGGAGTTAGTATCAGTTTTGAGTGAGAGATCTGGGCGTTATGGTCATTTAGTCCCGTATCATATGTAGAGGCAAGATAAATGTGTTTGCTCCTGTCAATTAGGATTTGGTCAATTAATGTTTGTGTAATATTTGTTATTTGGAGCAGACAGTGGTTCAAGATATCCAACAGGTACAACTTGGCGTTCTTTTAGTTTTTCTTTTTTAAAAGTTTGAAATGCTTGTTCTCACAATCAGAATCAGTTGGACCTTTGTGATGGGTGTAATTCATAGATTTTTCTACCGAGAAGGAATCTGGAAATTCTAAAATTCAAAACTTTTTAAATGGTGCCAGGAAATAACTTAATACAATACTCTTTGAATTTCAAATCTGTCAAAATATTAGATGTTTAGTTGATAGTATTGTGTATGCATAGTGTATACAGGTATAGAGTATATTAAGTATACAGAGTGAACAAATATCATTGTTGAGAAAGGTTTATTGAAGATTATGAAACTTGTTGCAGATTTCTATCTTGCACAGTGAGAAAGTTAATTTAAGTTTAGTAATATCTGCTGAAGGAAGCTTTTCGAGATTGTAACTTACAGTGTTACTTGCCTAAAAGAGACACCAGGGGGAACGAAAATTTGTGTCTTTTAAGCGGGAATCCTTATAAGTGGGGTATGGTTTTTTGTTCAAGTTAAACCTAACGTAGTATATTTTCATCAAATAGAAGAATTCCAAAATATATTTGCATATATTTTAATTATTATAAGGTACAAAAGCTTTATAACTCAGATTTGCATCCTGAAGACTATAGAACACCAACTATTTTTCGTATATCCTTCATGGAGTGCTGCTACCACCATGGGTTACAGAAGCTGATTTAGACAATTATTTTTTATTAATTCAACTATAACAAATCTCTTATTACTCGTATACATAATGTTTTTTTTGAAATTTATATTTTCTACTTTGACATATATGGTGTGTTAAATCATATTAATTTTACCAGTGATCAGCTTATAAGAAAAATGTGGAAATAAAATTGGAAGTGAGTACGTGTCATTGGCACCAACAATCACAGTTTAATTTCTCACGTTTGTGTTTCCTGAGTTGTGTGGATTATCCTAATATCCTTTCCCCTTCCTGTTTTATGTTCCTTCCCTCTTCTTACTCCTCTTGGGTCATAACTTTGGTTTTTGTAAACAAATAAAAATAGTTAACTTCAGTTTTCTAAGTTGTAGGTATTTCATCCATCATGACGAGAGATTTTCTTTCTCTCACTTTTTCCCTTCATTAGTGCTTCAGTAGTTTTAGTTAATTGGAATATTATTACAGTGGAATTCCATTAAAGAGACACCAGAGAATGGAAATTTGTCTCTTATAAGCGGAATTTATGAGTGGGAAATGGGATTTTAACAATTTGAACCTAATTTTCATTTTTTTATATTGAATTAGGATGGTTGCAGAATCAGAATAAGTATCTCTGTACTTATTTCAATTATATTAAAAGATACTACAGCTCAATCAGGCAGATTTTCAGATATTCTGAAAAAATTTCCACTTGGAAATCAAATTTCTTTCAAAAATTAAAAAAAACTTACAAAAATTAGAGTAAAAGAAGTTAGCCTAGATGAAACAAGGAGGACAGTAAGACCATTAATCAAGCAAACACTTCTTCTGGGGAAGATTATCCTGCAGAAATATAGAAAATGCTGCCACAATAAAAGTAAGTAAACAAGAGTTAAGTTACTATGCTTGCGTGACAAACTGCATACCGGATCCCACCAAAACGTACAGGAAAGCTATACGAGTACAGCTTATTCCTACATAGCAGACAAATCCCAGCATTTTCATAGGTTGTACATGAACACTTTATCTATACATGTATGTCAGCAGCTCTAGCAAGTGGCTATAGCAAGTGTCGATGCTAGCACTTCTCAGATGGCAATGTTGATACACATGCAAGGACATCATTGAAAAATTCCCATGTCTCCTACACAGGTATCAGAATTTATTGGAGGGAAATATGTTTTGCCCACAATAAACTGGAGTCTCTTATAAATTGGTCTTTTATATCTGGGAAATAATAGCATCTTATTAGTGGGTTCCCCTATACATAAAATGTAAGGCTTGGGGCAGAAATCTTCTTGGATGATAATGACAGTTCTGTGAATTCTGTAACATCATGGGATTGAAGGAAAGTGGAAATGAATGGCAATGGAAAATGAATAATTAAAGTGAAATTTATTAATGCCTATTTTCCAATTTTTAGGACAAACCTGAAAAGACAAAACCTTATACTTCAATCTTTGCGCACATGGAGGAAGAAGATACGTGTATACATAAGGTACTGAAATGGAGAGACAAGTCGGTTTATCTTTTTGTCTGTTAAGTGAATAGTATCTTATTATAATTGAATTTTGTATTTATTGGAATATGGTTTTATGACTGTTATGAAAGTGACACATGCCCTTCAAATGTTTGTTTTTGTGGAAACCCAGTGATTTACTACCTCAAATTCTATTTCCATTGTAGGTTTTTATAAAGCTATCAAAAGTTGTAGAATTCTTAATTTGGGAAAATAGGGTAAATATTTTCTGTTATTATAAAATTTGGAATTATTTCAAATTAACTCTTTTCATCTCAAAACTTGGCTGCTTTGAGTTGTAAAAGTTTTGATGAAAAATTGATGCAAATCAGCAAAGTTTTAATACAAAATGACAACTTGGAAAATAATTATCATAATCCAGCATTTCATATAAAGAGTCATGTAGTTTATTTTGTTGAGAAATGTTATTGTGGCTACTGCTATAGTTGATTTTTACTTGTTGACTCTATTTCTAGATCTGATCACTTTTTGTGGATAACCTGCTTACAGCTTGGACTTGTTTTGTTTTTTTTGGTTGGGTTAAGATGTAGATATTCACTCATACACACAAACATTTGCACTTGAAGCATCTTCCACATAAAATAAATATGTATAAGATATTAATTGAGGTTTGTCTGCCACACATTCCACTTACAGTATTCTCCCACGATTTGTTTCAAGGGCTTTTTTTCCAATTATCAACTTCTGTTGACTCAAGGGAAATCATCAGTCAGCGGGAGTTAAGGGGGAGAGCAGTTGAGCCCGAAAATATTTTTAACAGCCAAGAATTTTATTTCATAGATATATTTGTTTCTTCTTCAGAATGATCCTGTTCCTGATTTTTCGGCAAGTGGAATCCAAGATATTGTTGAAAGGGAAAGTGGAAAGATTCAGTTTGCCCAAACCAGAGAGACTTTAATGGAAGATGATGTTGATGGAAAGGGGAGCCAGGGGGTGCAGTTTGCGGAAACTGAATCCAAAGAGGAAGTGAGTTAGAAATCAGAATTTTGTTTTCCTTATGAGTCAAGATGTGAGCTCTAACAGCTTTTGCAATGCTGAAGATGGTGAGACTGGGGTGAACTGACACTAGGGCCAAAAGCACAATAGATCAAAGCATACTTGATGTTGATCACATTTCAGCAGACAAACGCATCAGATTCATTACACACATCAAAATTTTTGAAAACCTATATCAAATTTTGATGTTTTGATTAATGTAAATATGTTTTAACTTTTTTATTCATTCATGCATTGTGTGAAAGAAGTTTTTTAGTTTTCAAATTGATGACGAGTCAGTTTTGAGACACCATTTCATAAACCTTCTTGGATTCCTTAATGTTGATTTTGCTATACAAGGTGAAATTTTAGAAAATATTGACATTGATTTGATTCATATTATAGAAGAGAAAAACCAACAAATTCTTTAAATAATATTTATTTTTAAAAAAATTTTGTTTTCTGTTGATGTCTTTTGTTATTCTTAATGCCCAGAATTGTTTTGCAAAATACACGGATAATACTTTGTAGGGATGTATTCCTGAATATTGGATGTTTTTTGAGAAAATTAGAGAATTTGAAAACTCGATATCATGATACAATGGTACATGTTCAAGAAAATGTTGGTTTTGTGAACTGACTTGCCATTGTTGCTGCCAGACTAATATCAGTGGGCAAAATAAAATGAGTTTAATATTAACAGGTTAAAAGTGAATTAAGAAGTCCACTTACTACAAATTCTTGTATATCCAACCCTCAAGGGATTACAGCCTTCTTATCATTTTCAATTGTATCACTTATGAAAAATCCATATTTTGCAATACATACAAGTTTCGTTTAATATTTGTTTCTTGTGCAGTTGGTGCCTTAAGCAGGTACCCTTAAAAACCAATTAAGTTTTACTGATTGCTCTTGCATTTTATATCCTACATTGCTTTTAGATGTGTTATAATATATACCACATGATTTACCTTTTAGGATAATATTCAAGATAATGCACTGGCGAATTCTCTTCCGTGTGTTGGAAGAAATTACGAATCTCTGATACAACAGGTCGTACAGAATGCAGCCATGGAGGTAAGAGGTTGAGATTGATTTTGGTTGTGGTCTCTGCATGTTGCAGTTGTGGTCTCTGCATTTAGAAATTGGTTATCTTCAACTATGTGATTTATTATGGTTTTATGGTTAACTTAAGAGGAAAGTATGCGTGTAACTTTTGATTAAGTTTTTTCCTTTTAATAAGGAATTTGAGGCTGTTGATTAGTATTGATTATTAATATTTGTAGCATTAATTGATTACCATATTTTACAAGTATAGTCTCTACTTTTTTTCTGAAAGAAATTGCCCAAACACTATATTTGGTGTTTAGGATGGGAAAGCTACTCATTGAGTGTTTTGTTGGAGAACAGGAGTTGAGCCAACATAAGCCATATACAGAAAGTAACACAAAACCAATAGAAGTAACTTATGTAAAGATATCTGTTGAAATAAGAAGTGATGAACAATATTGAGATGGACAATTGCCACTCCGATCATCGATGGCAGAATTTGATGCTCATTAGATGTGAAAACTGAAGTTGTCCATGTCTTCTTAATAAAAATTACCGAAAGCCTTCAATGTACTGTCCGTAACACGAGTTTTGGGTAGAAATGGGAGAAGCTGAACTGCAATAGTTAGCTTTTAGTTTTAAAATCCCTATGATTTCACTTACCAGAGCCAACCATTTCACATGGGATTTTTGATAGAGTAAAGTTAGCAGAAACATAGAAAACATACTCGGATACATAGATCATATGAAAAGCACTTAAAAATGCGACGATAAACACTAGTCTCTAATGCCCACGTACACAAGATGTAATAAAATACACATTAAATGGATGCTTTTTGCCATGAAAGGGTGCCAACCTAACACCTCCCCTCAAGCGAGATTCACATGCAACACTTTATTCCTGCTGCCTTGGAACAACAACATGCTTCGGTCTTGGTAAACTTTTCTCAATGTTGCCGTCCTGTGACGACTTGTTCCGCCAGACCATCTGACAACCAATTATCCTACTCTCACTCGGGTGGTCCACCAGTCCGAGTTTTATTTTTTTATTATGGAGGACATATTCACCACAATAGCTTCATGCTACTCATCTGCATCGGGACCTGCCATGGCCTCTTTCCAAGGTATTTGAGTGGGGAAAATGGATTCTGCTTCCTCTTCCTTATCGATGACTTCACGTCTGGGGATGCCTGGCTGGAAAAGTTTCTTCAGTCTTCCCCTATTACCAGTTCTAGTAAGCTTGGGTCAGCTGGGTCCTGCCACTGTGGTAGTCATGCCCCTGGTTGGTTGGTCTGTTTCGACAAAACCACAAAACGGGCTTTCCTTGCTTTCTTCACAGTTAACGCTGCGGGAAGGGCTTCCTTTGCTCCTTTCTTCCTCGTCTGCAGTCTTCTTTTCTTCACTCTGAGACAACTCGAAGATATCTATGAGTTTCCGTTCTTCTCATGAAGAATCGTTTCTGGGCCTCTCTGAAATCTCACTTGAGTTCTCTAGGAGTTGTCTGATTTCTCCAATCTCCTTCCAAAAGCCTTACGTTGCAATTGATGGCAACTTTCTTTTTGTCTGGCAACCAAATCCGATAGCCTTTACTCTCTCCTGAGTAGCCAAAAAAATACCTGCTCTACCTTGCTCGTCCAGTTTCCCTCTCCCAGGATCTTTGTAGAGGTAGAACACACAACCAAATATTCTTAGGTGTGATAGCACCGGCGCCTCACCCATCCACAGCTCGTCGGGAGTTTTCCCTCCTAAGCTCTTCGATGGTGACCTGTTTCGAAGGTTTACTGCTTCAACCCAGAATGAATGTGGTAGATTTGCTTCAATTAATGAGCACCTTGCTGTCTCCATGAGAGTGTGGTACATTCTCTCTGCCTTGCCGTTCCTTTCCGGGTTGTGTGGAATACACAAGTCATGAGTTCAACAACTTCTTGTTGCCCTAAGAAGTTGTTGAACTCATGACTTGTGTATTCTTATCCATTGTCAGATTAAAAGGTTTCTCCACCCTTTCTGCTTTTCTACAAGTGCAATGTAGCCTGTAGTTGCCCTGAAGACCTCATCCTTGGTGTTTGGGAAACGCACCTCGCACCACTTTGAATGTTTGTCAATAAATTCAACGTAGTATTTAGTTCCCCCGAGTAAACTTGATCGCATTGGACCACAAATATCTGAGTGAACCAAATCCAAAATCTCTGTGTGACGATCTGATTTCTTGGGGAACTGTGTCCGGGACATTCTCCCTCTCAGGCATACCTCACATTCCAAACTTACGGTGCAGCTTAAAAGTTCTACTCCACTCACTGTTTAATTTTTTCACAGCACATGAAATGTCCTTAATATTGACATGTCTCATTCACCTGTGAAATTCTTCCAGAGTTATCTTGCATGGCTTTGACACATGAAGTTTCTCCTGTCCCATGCAGGAAATACAAGTCACTAACTCTGTTAGCCCGTAATACCACGTTACCGTCTGTGCAAAACACATCCACTTTATTTTTCTTGAATGTCACTGTATCTGCGGTCAGTGATTTTTCCTACAAATCTTAAATTTGTTCTCAGATTGGGCATTAGTGACTTGTCTTTAAGTGTCAGGGTCCAATCTTCTCCCAATGTGTTGGCTTGAAAGCAAATTATCCCTTTTCTTTCTATTGCTGTTGACAAGTTGTTCATGAGATTTAAAGTGCCGCGTTTCGTGTGGATCAACGTGCTGTAGGTCCTCGAGTCGCCACACAGGTGCGTGGTAGCACCAATGTCCTAGCTCCACTGCTGGTTGGAGCATGCGGAGGGTCCTGCAGATTCTACATGTTTTCAGGCATGTGTCACACAGTGGTTCAGGATTCCCCCAAAGATACATAGATCAAGAATAAATTTTACTTTCAGAAAGAGAGAGAGTGAGTGAGAGAGAGTGTGTGAGAGAGTGTATGATCAAAATCTCTTCAAAATCAGGAGAAGAACATGGAAAACGGAGACGACTTTGAAGGTAATTCAAAGCCAACATCCAAACCTTTCAAACAATTTGTTTAATTCTGTAAATAATTTTGCAAAAAAGTAATAATTGGTTTAAAAAATATTTGCCAAAATAAAAATAAAAAATTCATTTTGAAATTGTTTCATGTCTAGCAGCTACAAAAAATATTAATCATTATTTTACATCCTCTAATGCAAATGTATGGAAAAATTTTAATGTATTTGAAATTATGCAAAAACGTAATGTTTATGTTCCCATTGTTTAAAAGTAAATCATTTTTCAACAATGTTGAGCATGAATTCATAATAGTCCATTGGAATTAGGAAAAAATATCAATTTGGAGGAAATGAGAGGTACATTAGTTTTCTTTTTGTAGAACTCTTTATTTAAGGTGTGTACAATGAGACAATCACAACCCGCAGATTCGGAGCAATTGCTTCCAAAAGTGCATAATTTGGGTGCAAAGATGACAAAAATTGTATGCAAGATCGTTATATCAAATTAAATATTAAAATTATCGTGTAGTAATTTTAATACTACATATATATTTTTTCAATTTTCTTGTTTAGTAGATAAAAAATTAGTGTGGCTGATAACATCTGCATTCTCTGTGACCAGTTGCTAGGTGAGGATTACATTAAAGTTGGAGAAGCTGCAAAGAAAACTTTGGTTTCAATGAGTTCAAAAAGCCCGCAGTAAATTTTTTTTCTGACAAATATGAATGCTTGTTCACTCATGAATATACTATGCTTTTTTCCTTAGCATTGGAACTTATGGCATCACTGCTGGGGAGGAGCATATAATAATACTTTGTCATGTTTGCAGAGAGTTCAGAATAGACTTGTAAAAATTATTTGCAAAAAATAAAAAAACAAAATCACCTTTATAACTCAAAGAATGTTTTATTCTGGAGATGATTCTTCAAAACTATCCTATCTTGACAACAAAATTTAAAGAATCCAATAAAAATAAATTTTTGTTCTACCAAAAATAAACAAATCTTTAAAATTACAAAGTTGTGAAATCATGGCAATGAAAATTTTCAACACACTTGATAAGTCTGAAAACAATGGATCATGGTAAAAAATACATAGAGAAAATTAAAAGACTGTATGAGAAAAAATACACAAAAACTAATTAATCTCCAATTCATAGAAAAAATGATCTGATAGTATAAGTATCCTTTATCAATGTATTATATAAACATGTTTTATATTTGTAATTTTAGTATTAATTCATATTTTTGTTATTTTCGTTTTTAAGTTTAACTAGGTCTGCACACAGGGTTTTTTAAAAATAAACATCTTGCAGATTTTATGTAATGAATTTCCCTTACATAAAATGTATCCCTATATACCTGGTTTTAAATAAATAAATAAATAATCAATATTTAAATTTTTTGTCTTCTATGCACTCAAATTATGCACTTTTGGATGCAGTTATGGGCTAAAAATGCATTTTAAGGGTCTTAAATCACACTATATGTTTTGCGAGGTTTATATAACAATAAAACAAAAAATGTTCAATCAATTTTTATTTCTTTTAACTGGATATGTTTAAAAGATCTTTGAAAAAGGCACAAAAAAGCTAAAAATGCATTTTTTTTGCATAAAAGTGCATTTAAAACATGGTTTCCTAGGCTATTAAATCTGCGGGTTGGGATTTTCTCATTGTATACACTTTAAATAAGAGTTCTACGAAAAAAAAATCTGATGTACCTCTCATTTTCTCCAAATCGATATTTTTTCTTAATTCTAACGGACTATAATCAGCAACCTAAAAAACTGGAGGGATACTGAATTTTTAGGAAATTGGATAACTTCTCATCCCATGTCCAGCTTTTTGGGATCCTCAACCACTGTGCATCATCTGAAAATTTAACCGTCTGTTCTTCTTTTAAAACCAGCCCTTCTCCTTCCTTTCTTCTACCATTTCTCCCTCCTTTTCCTTTCCACACTCTTCTCTTTTCTTCTTCTCATCTTCATTTCTCTCCACTTCTGTCTTTTACAAGAGTAAACTCTAATAAGACTAGACTTTAAAGTCGTCTTATTAGAAATGGATGATAATGAATACATATACTGTGAATAATAATTTTCTTAGCTATTCAAATGAGAATTGAGTATTTGTTGGCTTTTACAATACTTTTTATTCATAAAATGTTGTTTCACTGTATTCAAAACTAATGTATCGGTGTGGAAAATCTGTCGTTAAGAACGATTTTATTTCTTAAAATTGATTTTTTAATTGTAGATTTACTTTTGCTTTTTGTATTCCCCCCACCCTATTTTTCTTCTTAAGTTTCAATCTTTGGATTGGTTTGCAACAACAGTATTTTTCCTCCACTCTTCTCTGCCTTGGGTCATATTCTTCTGGTAGTGGTAAGAGGGGAAACCTAACTCCTTCAACAAATGTCCAGTGTGTTCCGTCGTAGCTCTATCTTTATAATTTTCCCCTCACGCTTTCGCTTACTGTAAATATCTAAATGGTCTCTTGCTTGCTTCTGGAGAGTAAATTAATTTATTGTCCTCCACGTGGTCATACGCAGTTTGTACTGTTTTTTTTTTTTTTTTTTTTTTTNTTAATACCTGTGAAGAAACAGTTTGGCCACTTTGAACACATTTTTTTTCTTTTTTTCCGTGTACTTCTTTACAAATTAGTTCGTACCATTTTTCAGAAACATTATTGGAGGGATTATTATTGAAAGTTACTGGAATGTGACTGAACCTTGTTCTGCCATCAACTTGATGGTGAATGAATCTTGAGTTGCATTCAAATTTTTTTCTATTGATAATTCAAATGTCATTGATTGGAAAAGTATGAAGGATACTAACAAAGGTATCTACTGTATGTAAAGAAATACTTGAAAGAATAATTTTAATTTTCATGTCAAGAAAATATCACATATGGAGTACTTAAAAATTCCATTTGAATGTATTTTTGAGATCTTTCAAACGTGCTGTCAAATCAATGCTGAAATGTTAAATTTATCAATCAAATTTATGATTTGTTCTTACAAATAGAATTGTTTTGAGTAATATTATGTATAACGGTCCACAGGATGAATGTTTTACAAAATGTCTGGAGTCAAGTCGCTCATTTAGACAGAGCATTTTAAAACAACCGTAAGAGNAAACAACCGCAAGAGATTCAGTTGACTGAGTCAGTAAATGCTGACATCACAGAGGTAAGTAGTTTGTATTTTGCAGGAAATAATAACATAAAACATAAATGTAAAATTTTATGCTAGATGTCTTTTGAGATGAAGAATCAAAACATGTCAATTGGGCAAAATAGGTATTTGATTTAATCCATGACAGGTTATGTTAATTTTTATGTCTATATGCACAGGATACAGAGCAGAGAGTCATCAGTATATTTTGGTAGATTGGGAGTTGAAAATGAGAAACCTGTGGTTTGGGATGGTGATTTACAATGGGTCAGAAAGGGCAGAAATTTTGCAGAAATAGATCAAAGAAGAGGACAACTCTATCTGGATGCAAAAAAGGGATTTTTAAAAGAGGAAAAATGTTTTTGAAGTTTCTATAATATATTAGAGTATATAGAGGTATGTAAAAATGGAAGGGCAGACTAAACAGTGTGTTGTTGCACAGGATGTGGAATGAAAAGGAGGATAGAAGGGGCACACAGGAATGTTGACTGCTAAAAGGGACTGAAATAATGAGAAAATAGAAGAAGAGAGCCCTGAAATGACCAAGTGTTCAGACAAAGTGGCCATGTATCTTTTTCACTGAGAGTAAGTGAGAAAAAAATATTGTTACGTATATTTGATAAAGTTTTAGTGTATTCAAATGTTAGCTAATGAAAGTATTTGGAGAAGCAAGAGTATCATTACATTATTAATTAAAATATGATTAAAAGACAACATAAATCACTTCGTGTTTTCACAGTGGAGTCACTACAATAAACCTTTGATTAGCACTCGAACACAAACGATATGAAGTATATTATGCTCGTTGGGCTTTATGAGCTTTTAGTGTTTTTTTCTACTTAAAACACTGGAAACAACTAGAACTACAGAATCCAAAAACTTGAGAATATAATCATCATTTGTTGTAACGAATGTCATTATCTGTAATTAATGATATTCTGATGCCAAGAATTGCAAAGAGTGAGAGATTTCTCCATATACCCTTATAAACCAAAGATTGTCTATATAATCTATTTTGATGATCATGTATGATATCAGACTTTGGCCTATCTTTGATTTTATTTTCATACCAAACCAAGCCTGATTCACTGTACCTCTGAAAATATGCATTTCATAATTGTTTCAGCAGTGTACAAGAAGAATTTAAGAAACTATTAATAATTGTTTTAATTGTTTTGGGACCTGTAAGCTCTATTATGAACAATGCAACGGCAGGACTGTTCTGAGTGGACGGTTTAGTCTGAGGTGTGTGAGGTAACAGTTTTGTTGCCACTTAAGAGCGTTGCAACGAGGTAATTCCAGTAGCAATGATCCACCTCTATACGTGAAAGAATGCCCAGTTTTTGTAGCAAATACTTTGGAGGGCTATTGGAGCATGGAACAGTGGGTGGTGACTCCACTGCTACCTCTTATTTCCTCATTTTAGCATGTTTCACTGACCGCAAATGTCATGATTACATTATAACTCAGATAACCCTGATATCTTGCAAGACTGTGATACACGTATTATTGTTCTCAGCATAGTAAAAGACCAGGAAATGAGACAAAAGTGCGGTGTTATTATATGTCTTCTGCGTTGTAGCTCTGCCTACAACCACTGATTCATTCTGTAACTGCCTTGACGTCGTTTCAGTGATGGTAGAGTTACAGGCTACTTTCATCAGTATTTTGGCAGTTTAATACTAAACTCATATTCTTTAGATTTCTTTTAAGTGTATTTGTTTTCTTTAACAGGAAATTTTTTCTATTGATTTAAGAATCTCAGGAAAGAGTGTATCAAGAACAGAAGACAAGCTACAAGAGCAAAAACGGACGAGCGGCGTAGAGACATCTCCAAGGTTTCTCGTAGACGGCTGCAACAAGAAATTAAGATAAGCAAGATCCGATGTTGGAAGCAACTGCTTGAAGTTGAAAACGACCCACGGGGTAAGGCGTTTAAAATTGTCTCAGAAACTGAAAGTCTCAAAAACAACCCACAAACTGAATAATCCTGTATGGACGAGAACCATAATCCCCGAGCTGTTACCCTGATCTCAATGACTACTCATTTAATTAAGGTGAGTTCACCTTGGACGAACTGAGAGAGACATCGAAGAAAATGAAAACTGGGAAATCTCCGAGTATAGATAGAATATCCAATGAAGTCTTGAAGATAGTGATCACAGTATATCCCGAGTGTTTACTGGAGGTATTCAACCTCTACATGAAACACGGGTTTCTGTTCGAAAACTGGAAAAGGCAGAAATTTGTTCTCCTTTGCGAAGGTCACAAACATGTATATATGCCATCTTCATATACGCCACTGTGTCTCCTCGACACTGTGGGCAAACTCTTTGAAGGTCTGATCCTTCAACGACTCGAGCAACACCTTTCAACGAAAGGGAATCTGTCTGCTAGTCAATATGGCTTCAGAAAAGGACTACTGACGACAGATACCGTCATGGAAATGGTGTACATCGCAGAAACGGCAAAAGCTGGGACTAAAAAGGGAAGGTTTCTGTTCCCGAGTGGTAATCGACATCAGGAATGCTTCTAACTGCACAATGGAAAGACAATACAGGCTCTGGTGAAGAAGCAGGTACCAGAGTATTTATTGACAGTTTCCGAAGATGACCTCAATGATAGAAAGAAAATCTATTACGAGACCTTCAAGATTAAAAAAAAATGACATGCGGTTTTCCGCAAGGTTCACGGAACGGTCCATTCTTATGGAACGTAATGCATGATGATTTACAGAGGAATGACCTTCCTTAAGATAGTAGGCTAGTCGGATATGCTGACGATACCTTGATCATCTGCCACAGCGACCAAAAATACCTGCTGAAATGAAAGTGAACGAAAACCTGTTTAGGGCGAAGAAATGCCTTGACAACAAATTCCTGATGATGTCTGTTGAGAAGACAGGAGGCCGTACTAGTAACGGGCAGACGAGCATTCCTATACCCTAAAATCGCCGTGGACGGAACACAAATCTTGTGGAAGAAACAAATTACTTATTTGGGCGTGGAGATTGACCACAGGCTTAGTTTTGGAGCCCACATTATCAAGTCGGCTGGGAAGGCAACGAAAACAGTATCAAACTTCGCCAGGTTTATGGCCGACGTAGGAGGACCAGGAGAGTGTAAACGCTTGATATTGTGTGCAGTCCACTCTTCAATGTTGTACGCGGCGCCAGTGTGGGCCGACAAACTATTGATACAATCAACTAGAGTGAAGTACACACAAGTCCAAAGAAGATTGGCATTGAGGATAGTATCGGCGTACCTGACAGTTTCGGACAGCGCTGTATTGGTACTATTGGTACTAGCTAACCCTACCTCTATAGATCTGGTGGCGAGGGAAAGAAAAGATGTCTATGACGATGTGAAGGAGCTCACTGATGTTGTCCGTGAAAGATCGAGTTTGACGAAAGAAGCCATAAAGAAATGGGCGCAACGACTCTCCTCTCAGAATGGCAGGACAGATGGAATGGAGGTACAAAAGAAAGGTGGACTAATCAACTGTTTCCCGTTATTGAACTTTGGTCCAGTAGAAGTCACAGAGAGGTAAATTTCTACCTATCTCAATTTCTCTCCGGACACGGCTGTTTTAAGTCTTATCTGTATCTATTTAAAAGAACAGACGACCCTAATTGTGAATTTTGTGGCGATGAAGATGATAAAGTTGTGTATACAATATTTGTGTCATATATTGTTACGAACGAATAACCATTCGTCGCAAACACAGGATAGGGGGGGACTCATATGTTTCAACGAGCATGTAGATTAAGGATGAAATATGATTTTTGTTAAACACGCTTCAGATTCACAAATGCACATTTATTACAATTAAACAATATATACATATATTTTCCTTAAGTTACAAAGGCAGAATTACAAAAATGATCCTGGATTCGCAAAAATGAAGTTAGTTGTTGTGGGCAACTAACACTCCGAGAATAACAATTTCTACGGAGTTTAAATAAATTGAACATAAACAATCGTTTATGTAAAATCCCCTTAAATACCCCTTTTACCCAGTTTAAACAGAATTACGATGTGGTATATGAACAAGAGTGAGGTGCGATCGTAGCTGATCTGCACTAAAAACAAAAAGCCCAATGAACTCAAGTTTTTTAGAACATCCCCCCCCCATCATTTACGAAAAATTCATTTACAAAGTTAGCTGCTATAACATTGAAATTGGTTGTGAAAAACCATAGAAAAAATGCAGGATTTTTAATACATTAGAATAAGTTCTAGATGTGGTCCTCGTTACGAGGAATGATACTTAGTCGTTTAGACGAGCTTCCTTGTAGTAACCTTGCCTCGCTGCCTACAGATGCCTTTGCTGTGGTCTTCTACGAAGTGGTTGAGTTTTCCCCAGTTCGGCCTCGTAGCTGATAAGCAAATGGCTGAAACTAGAGAATATTATGAACAACTGTGTTCAATGCTGAGTTGCTGCGAGCGCTGTGCCATGTATTTGATGGCACAGCAGTTTAGTGATTTCATGTAGGAAATCAATTTCCAAAAAGTTCAGAGACACATGAGTACGTTCAATGATGAGTATATAATATTACACGCAGCGAATTGACTTGATGTCGCACGACATGGCGACGTGTCCCCAGAATATCATCACGTGGTGATCCCTGAAGTAGACTGCAGAGTGTTCGTCAGCAGAGCCATACGACGCGGCACTTTTCAGCCGTGTCGCATACTAATGGTGTGTAGCGCCGTACAACGCGGCGCATCTGTGTGTTGAGTAATGGATGAGAATTGTTTTGCCCGAAGGCGAATGGTGGCCTGAAGGCGCTAGATTGCCCGAAGGCGAATAGTGGCCCGAAGGCGAATAACGGCCCGAAGGCGCTAAAGTTGAGTATGTACTGCACCTACACGTGCGGAACATCCTATCTCCCTTGGTGAGGACGGAACCGGCTGCCGTACGGTGTCAGTAACACTGATGCTTAGTGCTCTGGTAAGCACGACTATGCTGCATATAGTGACGGCATGTCACTATGTTGAGGGCTGCGTTTCATCGTGACCCCTCTGATGATTGACTGCGGAGTGTTCGGCCGCAGAACTGCAGAGTGTTTGTCCGCAGAGCTTATACGACGCGGCGCATGTAAGCCGTGTCGCGTACAGAATAATGTATGCTGGATACTGGATAATGTGGCTTGAGCGCGGCCGTTTATATAGCCGGCGCACGGAACGTACATATACAGAGTGAGTTCAATAATTCAAAGTCATGGAATTTGCAGTTGACATGGAGGTCATAGCTTGCAAGGAACATGCAATTTACATGGAGCTCATAGATCCCACAGAGTGTCTATAGTCAATGAATGTTTATATGAGCATAGAATAATTATGCACACGGAATAAATATCATGATTCTCAAGGAGCACAAATAAATATAAAGTACGTGAATGAGAATCTACAAATGAACACTTTACGAACGTTTGGTTCGTAACATACTCCCCGGGGGAAGAAGTGATGTTGAACTGTCTTCTACTTCAACATCTGCAATGGATACTTCTTCATTCTTAAGAAGAGGAGTTACGTAATACCACTTATTACGCAGTTGTAATATATTTAGATACTGGCGCGACCACCTCTTCCAGAACTCTACTCGCATACTCTCATAATAATTTTTTAGTTTTGTGCCATGAGGCGCCTGAATGAGGTATGGGAGAGCAATAATTGGAGAACCAATTAGAAGATGTAAGGGCAAGTGTACTTGACTTTATAGCGGTAAACGAAAGAATTGCGACTCAGGATCAAGGCCAAATTTTGGAATATGAGCATTGTCAACTTACATGCACTACCGGAGGAAAGAGAGGAGAAAATGGCAGAGGAAGAAGTGGAAGAGCAAGAATCATTTTATCACCAGCTAGAGGAACAACTGAATAGATTGCCAAGTAATGATATAAAAATGATTATTGGAGACTAATGCAAAAGTGGGAAAGGAAAGTTGCTATAGAGGGACGATAGGAAACCACAGTCACCATGACAAGACCAGTAACAATGGAATCAGAATGATAAACTTTGCTACCAGCAAGAATTTGGTTATCAGCTCCACCTTCCCAAGAAGAGATATTCACAAATGGACCTGGACATCGCCAAATGGAAGAACATAACCAGATCGATCATGTGTTAATCGATAAAAGAAGAGCAACAAACATAACAAATGTTCGAACAAAAAGAGGAGCAGAAGGATCGGTTCACTATCTGGTGGTAACCCATTATAGAAGTCTCATTGCAAGAACAAACGGAGGACGCTATGAGGGGGGTAAGAAATGGAATGTGCAGGGTTTATTGAACCAGGAGGTGAAAGTGAAATACATGGAGGAGCACAAGAGACGACTGGGCGATGTAGAAGAGGAATGTGAAACAACACATAACATAGTAAGTCTGTGGGGGAGACTAAAGGGTGGTATCAGCAAGGTAGCCCAGATGACAATCGGACATACGGGAAATCCAAAAAGGGAAGAATGGTTTGATGAAGAGTGTATGGCAATGATGGAGGAGAAAAGGATGGCCAGACTTCAATATATAGAAAGACCAACGAGGGCAAAAAAGGCTAGGTATGAAGAGAAACGGCGGTTAGCGACCAAATTGTGTAGAAAAAAGAAAAGGAAGTACATCCAAGAGAAGCTCAAGCAAATTGAGGACAACTTCCAGAGGAATGAGACGGCCCAAGCATATAAAGTAATTAATAGTTTTAAGAAAGGATACGCCCCCAAAACAAATTTCATCAGGAATAAGGAGGGAGCGATAACAGCTGGGCAGGATGGAACCAAAAAGAGATGGGTAGAGTACTTTAGTAATCTCTTAAACCCCAATCAATATGGGCAAGAGGCAGCAAGCAAGGAAGGAGAGGTGGAAGAAGGAAACGACGAGAACCCGGTTACAGAACCAACCAGGGGAGATGTACAAGAAGCGGTGCGATCCTTAAAGAATAATAAAGCCCCCGGTATAGATGGGCTTCCAGCAGAATTGATTAAGGCTGGAGGCGAAGAGGTGATTACAACGATGTGACAGCTTATACAGAAGGTGTGGAGAGAAGAAGTTTTACCAACAGAGTGGAACACTGACATAATATGCCCAATATATAAGAAAGGCGATAAGTTAGAATGCCAAAATTATGGAGACATAACGATATTATGTACTGTATACAAAGTTCTCACATATATTGTCAAGAAAAGATTACAGGACTATACGGACTCCATATTAGGAGAATACCAGGCGGGATTTAGAACCGGGAGATCAACAATAGACTCCATTTTTACAGTGAGACAGCTAGCTGAAAAATGCTGGAAGTTTGGCACAAATATAGTCCACATTTTTGTGGATTTCAAACAAGTGTATGGCAGTATACGAAGGGAGAAACTATATGAAATATTAAAAAATCAAGGGATACCACACAAAATTATAAGACTTTTAATTATAAGACAAAATTATAAGCATCTAACCATGGCCACTACAAAGGCAGAGGTAGCATTACAAGGTAGTAGAACGGAGGCTTTTGAAATACACGAAGGTTTAAAACAAGAATATGGACTAGCACCCATGGTATTTAACCTTGTGCTAGACTGGGTAGTGAAACAACTGGACGTAGATACGAGCAGCACCCTTCTGTATAAGACAGTACAAATAGTAGGGTATGCGGACGATTTGAACGTAATAGGAAGGACGGTAAGGGAAGAAAATAAGATTGTGCTAGAGGTGCAAGAAATAGGAGAAGAGGTGGGCCTCACGGTCAATACAAATAAAACTAAAGTGATGTTCCAGTCGAGGAAGAAGGTAGTAACCCCAGATGTCATCATTGAAGGGGAAAAAATTGAGTTAGTCAGGGAATTTAAATACCTAGGCTCAGTCATGACTGCGGAGAACAAGGAAGACGTAGAGATCCACCAAAGAATGATGGCAGCAAACAGGTCATATTACGCACTTAGATGCGTATTACAAAATAAAAATGTGAGTAGGCAAACTAAAATCACATTATATAAAACCATAATAAGAACAGTACTATGCTACGGCTGTGAGACGTGGACTACAACACGAAGTGCAGAGAATAGGATCGCTATATATGAAAGGAAAATATTGAGAGCCATATATGGGCCAGTGCATGATAATGGGCAGTGGCGAAGACATAAATAACACAGAACTCTACTCAATGTATGACTCGACAGAGGTGATCACACACATAAAACTCCGCAGATTGGAATGGGCTGGACATGTGCAACGCATGCCCTGCTCACGTGTACCTAAGAGAGTGATGGAAGGAAGGATTTTGGGAGGAAGACCGGTGGGTAGGCCGAGAAAGATGGACAGAGGGAATATCCCAAGACGAAAGAGAGCAGCTGGTAGTTAGACTGTGGAAACGGGCGGCAGAAGGTAGGAGGAAGTGGAGGCGACTCATAGGCGAGGCCCGAACCCGACTGTAGAGCCATCAAAGAAGAAGGAGAAGATTTACAATGTACTTTACTAGATACATATTACACTGTATTTACAAATTATATATAATTAAGTTACCGAATAAATGAAAGAAAGGGATAATGTAAAAGCAGAGAAGAGAAAGAACGAAAGCAAAAGAATGGAGAGAAAAATAGACGGAGAAAATGGGAAGTCTAAAGGCAATTGTTTTTCACCCACTCTTGTAAGACGTCGCCTGAGGGAAGAAAAAGTTTATAGAGATTTTAGTTCAGCAGGAAGTTTGTTCCAAGCTCGTATTGTGTGTTTTGCGAAAGACTTACTATAAATAGTTGTGCTTTACTATACCATAAAGTACGAAAACGTCTTACTATAAAGAGGACTTACTATGCCGAGGGATAAAGAGGAAATGTGAGCTCCGCGCGGGATCCAATTTCCAAAATATTAATATGCATTTTTTTTAAACGAATACACAATTCAGTGTGATAGCCACCCACTAAAAATACAATTCAACAAAACAATTAATTTTTTTTATTAGTTTGTACTTACTTTTGTAGAGCAAGCTACTTCTGTTACACAATATTAAGCACAGTACTTGATTTGCGGATTTTTGCAATTAATCCATACAGAGCGGTCATCTTTTTAAATATTTCAAAACTTCTTTTAGTTTTTGGAATGTTTTTTGTCGAAGAAACTGTAAGGGTCAGCTCAGATGTGAGTAAAAATCTTGCATTTCCAAGTAAGTTACAATTGTGACACTGGGAAGTGTAGCAAAATTATTCAGCGAAGTCATTGATGAGGTTGCAAGCAGTGAAAGTTGCATTCATGCAACTTTTGTTACGCGTCTTCCGTGTTGATGTATGATGCGGAGTTGAACGGTAGTGTGACCTGGGGCAACAGCTTAAAAGCAAGGGATCAAGCCCAGTGGCAAAAAGCTGCCGTTCCGGGGTGATCTGTGCTTCGGAACTCCCGTGTCTGCGGACACCATGGGTGAACCTTGTGAGTAATACCCCTCGCTTGAGGTGATGGGTGGATATCCCGTCACCTCTATACGGCAACTTAGCTATGCTTTTAGGATTTGATTGGTTACGGTATATTAGTCTCTAAGCTCGAGGTTTATTCTCCAGCACTGCATAAGTGCCTAAGTACAGTGGAAGCAAGTTAATTGCATGACTCCCCTGAAAGATTGTTAGTTGCTTATATCTGTGAGTACAAGCCGACTAAGTTTGATAACATATACCAGTTGTACTGTACCTTACAGATCTATTAGTTGAGCTCTATAGAGATAGGTGAGCACAAGCTATTTTGTTGCATAGTTGAAGGGTTCAGTATATGGTGACAGAATGTGAAAACATGGGTTTTGAAGAAAATATTTAACATTTAATTGTAATTGATTTGGAAATAAAACATGTGATTAATCACGATATTATTACAGTGGAGCCTCTTTAACTCGAAATCCTCTCTGACGAAGAAAAATAGACATTCCCTTCCGTTGAAGTACAAAAAACCATATAACTCGAATTATTTAGACGCTATAACTCGAACTGAATGTGATTTGCCTATGATGTACTATCCACACATATCACGCTCTCTAACTCGCACGACAAATCTAGCGGACTCTATAACTCGAAAAAGCAATATGTAAACTTCGCGGCCCCCTGTAAACCGAAATTCTTTTCGCAAGACTCTTTAACTCCAAGCAATAGTTTCGTTGTCAATTATCAATTCCAAGAAATGATTTCGTACTTTCATTGAAAGATATCGAGGACAATATATTTAGTACCTTGTTTGCAATCGAAAATACAATTGGCAAAGAATGTGTTAATTCCTTGACTCGAAAAGAAAATTACAGATTTATTTTAATATGTGCATTTTTTCAAGTTGTCCTTTACCATAAAATAATCGTTATACAAGTAATTATGTACAATACAAATGTAAAATAAATCTCTATAAGTCGATTTTTTTATTTTATAATGACTTCAATAGCATATGCCTCTATAAGGCGAAATTAGTAATGTTAAAAACTCCTGACCTCGAAGTTCTCTATAACCCGAAAACTCGTTAACTCGATACTTATAACCTTTCCCTTGAAGTTCGAGATAAAGAGGCTCCACGTGAACATAGCGTTTCAATACTTGTGTCCATAAGTCTTTCATTAAGATACAAGATACAATAATTATGTATTTCATTCTAAGATGATAGATTTGAGGATACATTTACGTCCTTGTAATAGAATAATTAATACCGTTGCGTAATATCTTAACACGGTTAATTAATTAGTGGAATACGTACATCTCTTTTTGTTTAATAATTCCTTGTAGCATTCGCCGGACATGTCCTCTTTCGAAATATTCTATAGAAAATTAAATGTGTTAAATTTGACTTTTTCAAAATATTTTCAGCGATAAGTGAGGGTTTTATCTTTCGATATAATTTTTATTTGGCATTAAAATTTATTTTAGTATACAGATATATGAAACCTTAGCTCTCTTACAATTATTCGGGACGCTTATTTTTTCATAAAAGTCAATTGTGTATCACTATGTTGGATTCCAGTTGTTCTTCTACGTCGGAATAAATAGTTTAAATCTGATACTAGTCGCAATTTAAAGTTGTAAATAAACACGGGCTCTGGAAAGCAAACATAGTTTTTACGTGTATTTGTATGGGCTGAGATGTCAACATCTGTCCAGTCTGCAACAAAATGGCGCTTGCGCTCTCTACCCTGTATAGAGTATATTAATAGTTTTTTTTTTCATTTATTTGTTTCAAGTCGTGTGCTCATCTTCAGACATTCCACAACATTTCTTATTTCTTCTTTTGTTTTTATTAACTTATGATAAAGTTTTTTATTTCTTTTATTCCTTCTACATATTCTTTAAAAATTTCGAATCGTCTTTCCGTTTTAATCATTTCTGGTCCGAGCGTACTCACCACTCTAATGTTTTCATTTTTCTGAGAAAAATTGCTCTCTTCCCCATAGTATATGCATTCCCAAAATACATGTTCCCGTGTTTCCGAATTTTGTCTGCAATCATACATATCATCTACTAGATTGAATATTTTCAAATATCTCTCGAAGTCTTTATGGTTCGCTAAAAATTCTGCAGTTCCTGCGCTCGGGCTGAACCATTTCCAGTGTCTTTCTGCATAATTCACCTCTAATATTTATTGGTACAAATATCTGCCTTTAGATGCTCTATCCCGTTCTAGTTGCCATTCACTCAGCGATACATTCGTTATTCTCTTTCTCCGGTCTTTCTCATCTCGGTTAATTACTCTTCCGTCAGGCACAATTTGCACTTCACGGCGCGTAATTGATCGCAAAACGTATTTTTGAACCAATTTCTCCGTTGGTACATTAGTAGTTAGTATATACTCGGAAGGAGAGTGTTTTCACCTGAGTACTTGTGGTTCTTCTCACCCTTCCCCTCCCCTTCCTTGACGTCACACCGCCCTCTGACCTACGCATCTCCGCTCGCTTCGTTTGGTTTGGACGGCCGACGGGCCACGCTACCCGTGCTGTAAGCACATCGCCCTCTATTATCCTCCTCAAATCTCACCCTCTCTCTCCATTTTTAACCCTGCAGTACTCGTATGTATCTTTCAGATGCATGATACTTTTTTTTCTGGCACACGTGGGTGATGGAATTTTCTTAGAAAGTTATGTGGCTCAGTACCTCTCTGTTGACATTCGAGGAACCGAAAAATTCACTGCTAGCTCCGTTTATTTGCTCCTAATTAGTTTGAATCGAACTCTGCACGTCTTGAAAAAGAATCAGCCTTTGGGAACAAGAAAAGGAAACGTTGCGTTCCTCGCTACAAGAACGCAAACTAGTGGTGCAAAACCATTGCACATACTTTCTCATATACGTTTCTCCGTCTGCAAAATAGAGTGAGAAAAAATTCTATAGTGAACGGATCATTTCTGCCGTATGTTCCTCTACATTTTTGTCGTCTTCCAGTGCTCTACTCGTGCTCAAAGTCGCTACATGAACTTATTACTATCTTTTATTTGAAATTTGAAAGTAAAATAAATATTCAGAATATTATTTCAAAACATATAGCAACATATCAGTCTTATAAATATCGTAAGAGTGTTATGTAAATGTAATTTCGTTGTAGACAGAAATTGATGTGTTTTTGTATCTACAGTGCATTTGCTGTTCTATGTATTTTATCATAATCAAATCTTTCATTTCAGTTTATGAAAAAATGTATTCTACATCTGCTTGGTCCATTTACACTGCTAAATATTATTCAAGCTTATTGAAACAGTAACCCATGTGTAAGTGTAGCAGACAGAAATTATTTTACTGCTTATATACCAAACTTTCAGCAAAATATTGCTAATGCGGATGTAATTCATACTAATTGTACTTTACGTACAGAAAATTTAAGCAAAATCGTTGGAGTCAATTTTGAGAAACATTCAAAAGAGTAATTTGAACATTTACTTCATTGAAGAGTATGTTAATGAAATATAAATAAATAAATTTTTTTAAAGAGCATCCACTTTAACAACTACTTTTATTTCTTTAGATATACATTATAAGAGTTTTATGATAGTTTTACTATTAAAGTTAGCATAAATAAATAAGATGTACCTGACAGATACACGCAAGTACTTCAGAAACATTATTGAGTGCAAGTGCTGCAGGGTTAACAGACCCTTACAAAACTTTTAAAAATTTGATGATGTATGTAAATAAATAAATTTATTGTCAAAAAAGCAGTACAAACTGTGTATGACCACTTGGAGGAGAATAAACTAATTTTGTCTCTGGAAGCAAGCAAGTGACCATCCCATCAATTCTGATCAAGGACCCTAAGGCATAGGCAGATTGAAAAAATCCAGCAAACTTCTAGTTAAGATGAAAAGTTAGCTATGTATTATAATATTAATAGAATATCAACAAGTTTGAAATTTAACAAAAAATTTGTTTCACAAGTATGAATTATTATCAAACTAAAGATTATTCTGAGTATAGTGATTATAAATCGTTAGAATTGAAATAACACTAAATTCAAGATTTATTTTTTCAATAGATGTGCCCCTAGACAAATGTCTAGAGAACCTGTATAAGAAATCTGCCTCTACTTGAAGGAAAACCTTAGAAAAACCTGGGCCAGGATGGGGCTACAGAATTTAATGTACACGATCATGTCAAGGTTGAGTACACACAATTCTAAATAAACATGAATCAAAAGATACAACAAAATGTTAGACAGTCAAAAGTGAGACATACAAACACGAGGACACACAGGACTTGACAGATGACAATGGACATGATGTAAAATATTGATAAATAATTGTAACATATGAGTTAAAGAAACTTTGCAATGACTTTGTTGAAGGCAAGGTTGTCAAATGTAAATGGCCAACAACATAAATAAATAATAACACAAGCATGCAAGAAAATAGTTTTGAAAATGTTACAAGTTATTTTAAAAGTACTACAGCAATTGTGTGATGAAGACAGGTTTTACTTTTATTAAAATCAATAAATTCCTTTGTAGAAGCATTGGTGTAGGAAGTAGCTTTTAACTGTGAATTTGAAGAGATTCAATTTCATAATATCTTTTGTATTCTTGGGGAGGGAATTATATAGAACAGTTCCCGAATGATATGGCCCTTTTTGGCAATGACAGGTTGACACTCTTAAGATGGTGAATAATATACCTATTGTGAGTATTGCGTTCATGAACGAGACAGTTTCGTATGAGGAAAGGGTGGCACTTCAGTAATTCGGTTTTAACAAACATAACCATTTCATAAATATAAATGTAGGGAAGTGTTAAGTTATTTAATTCCTTAAATAAAGGTTTACAAGAGTTTCAGGGGTGAAATTTACAAATTATCCGACCTAACCTTTTCTGAATTCTGAAAGTTTGAAATGCTCTGACCGGAATTGCCCGGGATGGGAGTAAACGTTTGCAAAATATATGCAACAGGAAATGTGTGGACCAACTATGTTAACTAAGATTTGGAATGCTTAACACCATTTGCTTAATTGGGAATTAAGATTGTCAACATGACAATTCCATTTGAGGTTGTCTTGAATACCGAGACAAATCCTCCCATCGACTATTGAGAAATGGACATTTATTATATTTTACACAGATGTCTAATTTCTTTTGAAAATGTAAAAAAAAAACATTCATTACGTTTTCTCTACATTCTAGAAACTGGAGATTTTTTGTATTGATTCTTTCGATTTTTTGAATCGATTATGAAAGCATCCATTTTATCAAATTTTGAAAAATTACCTTCTTTCTAACCATTTGATATTAGTCTTAATCTTAACAGTAAATTCTTCTGAGGGCTTCCTCTCCTGTGTGTCCAAAATATTTATTCCATTGTGAATTCGGGCCCATGCCTTACTTCAACAACCCTGTTCTTGAGAATGTATGTTTTATATTTTGCAATACTGGCCTCAACCAGATGAAAACCCATAATATAGGGCTCATCCAACCTTTATTTCCATTATACACAAAGATAGCTTGTATTACCACACAAATACATTCCTTAGGTGTTCATATTTTTAAGCTTAAATCTTACATAAATGTAGAGGAAAAAAACAATAACAAATGTTACAGAATATATTTGCTTTACATGTTTTTAATTAATTTTCCTTTTCTAGAACTTTTCTGCATCATCTGAAGGAGAAAGGAATGGGAAAGATAATGTTGCAAGTGGATCACTAATGAAAAGAGGAAATCATCCAAGTCCTGAATTTGAAGCAGATGAAGAGATAGATTCTTGTAATGACTGTGTTTTTAAATGCAGAAAATGTGGAAGAGTGGTCTCTCAAAGTGAATTTTCTACCCTTCGAACAAACTTTTGCTCTAAATATGAGTTTGGGAGATGTGTTGAATGTTATGATTGGGTTACCAAAATTTGTCTTGATGTGAAAGAACGTTGTGCAACACATAATGATGAAGGGTATTTTGAATGTAACATCTGCCTGAAGAAGTTTAAACTAAAAGGTACTCTAACAAAACATAAACGTATACATGGTGAGAAGAACTTTGAGTGTGACATTTGCTTGAAGAAATTTTGTCATAAAAGTAACTTAAATTCTCATAAATTTGTTCATAGTAAGGACAAACCAGTGAAGTGTAGTATGTGTCCTAAATCATTTGTTCATAAGAATACCCTGATTGCACACTTGCGAACTCATACAGGAGATAGACCGTATAAATGTGATATTTGTCTCAAATCATATAATTCATCCTCTCGGTTCTCCCGTCACAAACTAGTTCATTCAAATAAGTATGTCACATGTGATACTTGTTTGAAAAGCTTCAATAATAAGAATAATTTAAAAAGGCACATTGTGATAATGCATACTAACGAATTTCGCTATAAGTGTGCAACTTGTGAAAAAGGATTTTGGGAACGATGTATGTTGAAGGCTCATATATGACAGTACATACCAAACAGAGGGACTTTGTTTGTGACATATGTGGGAAAAGCTTTTCCACTGAGCCTATCTTGAATGCCCACATGGTAGTTCACTCAGAGGAGAGACCATTTAAATGTGACATTTGTTCCTAGTCCTTTAAAAGAAAGTCCCAGTTGAGCACACACATGTCATGCCACTACTATAAAAAGAAATTTCAGTGTAATAAATGCTGAAAACTGTTTTCAAGAATTAGCAACTTAAAAAATCATACGTTACATCATTCTGAAGAAAGATATTTCAAATGTGATATTTCTAATATAGCATTTAAGTTTAAACACCATTTGGGCACTCACATGCACACTCATTCAAATCTTTAGAAGCAGTAATTTGAATTNTTAAAACTCATACTCACTTTGCCCGCTATTCATAAGCTAATGTGTGTTCACTAGGGTCTCAATGTCAAAAAATTAAGTAAAAGAAAACATGATTGCAAGTGTCACATTACCGTGAACCAACGTAAAAGAAAGTGATCATTATGTGGCGCTCTAATCTCTCTCCTTCTGTGTATTAAACTCCCTGTTTGCTATTCTACAAGAGACACAGACAGAATATGTCCCAAAATAAAAACTACCTAGTCAAGTGGTTGTATCTTCTGCTATACGAAATTAAAAGTTTGTATACTATTAAGTGTTTGTCACAATGCAAGTTATACAAGAATGGGTAAAAAGGCAGAGTCCCAA